>CATIWK010546317.1:0-22451 GCA_949634005.1 Mallotus japonicus
AAAAAAATACAATTGGCAAGAGTAATCAAGAGGCGTATAATGATCATGCATGCACCTTCAAACTTATATATGAGTAGACATGAGATTCTGCAAAGTTTTGGACTTTATTTGACAGGTTGAGAAATGATGGCTAGCTGATGACATATTTCATTATATGGTTCTTTTGGCAAATGTTAACATTACTTCTTTGTTGTTTGTTGATGATGATAAGTTTTATTAATTTATTATTTTTTTATTTTATGCAAGTAATATTAATTAATATTATAGTTTGTATGTCCAAAAATATCATAAATTAAATTATCATCAACCATTCAAGCTCCTCCTATCATCGTATATTATAAACTAAAATATATTCTTATGTTTACAAGTGTACACTCAAAAGCCATCAAAAAAGAAAGAATTGTTTTTTTTGTTTTTACAAACATAAAACTTTAGTATTATGCTTAATAGCAGTAATAATTTTTTTTTTTTTTTGAAATGAATAGCAGTAATAATTAACCAGCAAAAGATGTAATAATATATCAAAGACTTGGAGAAAAATTAAATAAAATAATATATATAATCATGATTAGTGGATCGGGAGAATATTCTGGCGATTCAGGGGGTTACATCATTTCTCCAATAATTCCTCCCCACAGTGCAAAACTTTAGTTTTCCCATCATTTTCCGTAACCGTAAGAGACAACACGATTGAACCGTTCTACAAGCATCGGGCTGGCGGGAAGTGGTGACAGGTGACACTGTCCACTGGGCCTTTCATGCATAAAATACTCTTTTGTATAAATAAATTTTAATTGCCAAAGATTTTATATTTTTACTTTTAAAGTATACAGAGATGTCTCATACATTGGGGTGGAGCCATGTGTATGACTGAATTATTCCACTTATGTTTTTTAAATTTTTTATTTTAACTCTATTTATGAAATTTAATTTTTATTTCCTTATAGTTTAAACTTGTAATTTTAACTTAATAATTATTTTTTTTGAACATAAACTTAATAATTAATTCAAACTTAACTTTTTATTTTTTATTTGATCACCGAATTAAAGTAAACTGATAAATTCATTCTCCTTTATTTTTACCTACATTTATTGTATTGCAACTAATAATCGAATATGTAGTATAAAAGATGCATATGTTTATTTTTATTTAGCAAATGTAAAACACTTAACTCATATTTTACATATTCAAATATTAGGTGCTATACTTGAGTGAGTTTTTATTAATTTAAATATAAATATATAATTCGTAAATTTAGAATATCAATTAAGTTTAAAAGTAAGGTCATGAATAGATTTCTTATTATTTAATTATATGTGAGCATTCAATCAGTTCAGTCAGTTTTGGCATGGTTTTATGACCGAACAAATTAAATAAACTTTTATGTATAAAATCGAATTGAATTAAACTAAATTTCATTTCGTTTAATTTCCGTTCATAAAAATAGAAAAAATAAGGAAGTAAATTGAACTGAATTGGTTTGTCTCGGTTCATTTAGAAATCTTGCTCATCCTACCAAAATGGTGTAGTCTTATCATTCAATTAATTTGGTTATTTTAGTTAATCAAATTTTAAGCATGAAACCGAATCAAACCGAATTACATTTCAATTTTCAGTTTATAAAACTTGAAAATATAAAATAAATAAACTAATATGAAATCGAATTAAGTCGGTTTGATTTTTAGTGGAATCCATTTACTCACCCCTGAGTACGTGATAGATAATGTGTTATGGGAGGCTTCGAAGATTGACCAAATGCCTTTCATACAGCAACAAGATTTGTCAATTAGCGAAAAATGTCGTTATTACACTACTATCTAAAAACAAACTAATGCCTAAGTTGTGATCATGCTATTGGAAGTTTAACTTTCAACTTACTATGAATTTTTTTTAAAAAATATTAAATTCTTTAATAAAAATAACCTATTTTTCTACAAAATGATTTTATTTATTCAGTTAAATTCCTCACCATTGATGATGTAGTACTTTATTTTTCTTAAATTAACTGACTTTTTGAAACATATATGCGACCTATTAGACATTTGTCTGTTAGATGAATTATATGATACTTGTAACAAAATGTTGGATAAAGTATTTTTTATTTTTTATTTTATTGTTTTGACACTGCTCCCTAAAACGTGTGAAAGCTGGAATCGTGATGAAGTGGACGAGGCTCAAAAATACTGGTTTAAGCCCAACCCAAGTATTGTTGAGCCAGTTAGGGATTCTGGTGGAAAATGAATTGGGTTAGAAACAAGCCCTAATCACAAATCGCGACGAAGCAAGGAGAGCGAAAAAACGACAGTTGTTTATGAGCAGCAGAGAGGAGGAATTGAAGAAGAAGAAGAAGCAGAAGCAGAGAATAGAATGGACGAAGAGCAAGTAGTGAAATTTGTGGAGACATACTTGAAAAAGAAAGGTTTTAAGCAGGCGGAGCTCGCTTTTCAAGATGAAGTTCAACGCAATTCTAATGCTAGCTCTATCGATATCCACTCCGATCCCGATCTCTCCTCTCTCCTCCTCGCACTCTCACAGTAACTCTCGCTCTCTCTCTTGGCTCATTTGGATATTTCTGACGCTACCTTTTCTGTTTGTTGTCGATTTTAACTTTACAGACTATAGAGACTCTGCTGTTTTTTTTTATGCCTAAACCTAAAACGTTATTTAACACACAATGCCAAATGTTCTATGATGTGTAATTGTTTCAAATGAATTGAATTCCCGCGAAATCATATTTATCAATTGCTTGAATTGTTACTAGCTAAAAGTTTTTGAAGGGTAACGTGAAATTGAGAGTTACTTGATATTTGGGAGTGCTGAAGGAGAATTTTATATGCTTTGGGTTACTCATTTCTTTTATTCGTATTGTAGTTCTGCTTTTCAATTGATGAAGTCATTTTATTTATTTATTTATTTATTTTTCAGGTCAGAGGATAGTCCACAACGGTACCATGATGAATATGGTAAATTAAGGTCGTGGACGCATAGTTCACTTGATTTGTACAAGGTGCCCACTTTGTTCTGTTATTAGTGGATCCTCATTTTGTTATTTTGGTTTGTATTTCAACTTTGTTCATTGCATTAATTGTCTTTCAACTATACAGCCTGAGTTGCTTCGTGTACTTTATCCGGTATTTATCCATTGTTATATGGATCTTGTAGCAAAGGGGCATATCCAAGAGGGTAATATTAATTGAACTTCCATTTTTTCAGTCTTTTTTGTGTCGTAAGTTGCTTATCTTGAAGTGGGAATTGATATAAAAATTGTCATCTGATTTTATGCTGCTCTTTTGGTTTATCTTCCCAGCTAGAACTTTTTTCAACAGTTTTCGCGAAGACCATGAGACATTGCATGCAAGGGATCTCCAAAAGTTGGAAGGAGTTCTTTCTCCCTCTCATTTGGAGGTTGATATTATTCCAAATTGATGTATTATGTTTCCATTTTTAATTTTGAATGTGCTTAAAACTAAATCTCATGATTGCACACTTTAGGAAATGGAATTTGCTCATACTCTTAGGCAGAGTAAAGTTAACATAAAGATATGTCAGGTAAATATATTCTTTTTTGTTTTCTTTTTCCCAATTATGTTGTAATGTATGAGTTGATGAACCATGTATGTAATATCTTAGGTTTATATTTGGTTACACCATAATTTCTTTAGTGAAATTCTTACCTATTTTGAGTGTATTACACCTTCTGGTTGAATTTGTAACACAAAGACACATCTTATTTTTAAGTGTAAACACTTGGATATATGCAAGAATCTCCCCTTTCTTTATTCTTTGATTGCAATTTGGCTGGTGCAACTTACCCACTGAAAGTCTGTAGATCCACATTGCTTCTTCTCTGATGTAGTGCATTTTTTTTTTTTACTGAAAGTTTGAAGCATGTTCCTCTCTCACCCTCTTTGAATTCAATTTCCAGTACTCGAATGAACTTCTGATGCAGTATCTACGCAACACAAAATCTACTATGATGCTTGGTATTGTTAATGAGCGTATTAACTTCCAAGGTACATCTATTTACATTCCATTTAGTTACATACGTACAATTACTCTCAACAGAATTTCCTGCTCACTTTTAATGTGTGTTTCATTGCTGGCAGTTTCCCCTGGACAGCAGCCCAGCTCAATTTCTGATGATGCTGATGTTGTAACTCTAATTGGAAGTAGCCAGGATGTGGCTAATCAGATAAATAAGAAAGAAATACATTGGGGGGTGAGTAAATGAAGCTGTTGAGAAATATTTTTTCTATTTCTTTATAAAAGTTTCTTGGACCTTTTAAAATCTCTTAGCTTGTTATAAAAGTTGCATGTTAGCATTGTGGGAGTTGAGGAGCTTTTATAGGTCTTTAGTTTCTAAATTCTATATAAATTTGATTTATGCAGTCACCATGTTGCTTTTTAACTGGATAAGTAAGACATATACTCTAATTTTAATAAGTAGGAATTATTACTGGTAGGAATACATTTATTACCCCATGGAAATGTCACTTAGTAGTAAATCAGGGAGTTGTTTGTTACCTCTTCTTTTTTGTCATTTTTTTCCCATCCAGACAGTTTTTGATTCTACTCTTTAATATATGTTTGCTATAGCTGCTTGAAGATTCTTTGGAGGAACGCTTGGAGAAGGCAGGAGGTCTACTCTCGGATTCTGAAAAGACAGAAAATGAAGCAAAAGAAGTGGACATGGATGAAAGCAAGGTACATATGCTCATAATGGATGCATGTTTTCCTTGCATATTTATATGAGCACATACTGCATATACTCGTTTGATAATTCGAGTGTTAATATTTTTCTATATCTGTGGTGCTGTCTGTTTATTGTTCAGAAACGATCGATAGAAGGTGGGAAGCAAGGTACTTCTGTCAAAAAGATGAAAAAAGACAAAGCTGCCAGTGCAACAGCAAAAGTTGTGCGTCCTGAGACTAATTCTGCACCTACGGCACCACGAGTCAAACCAGAGCTTCCTCTGCCCAAAATGTATTTTTTAGAATCCCATTTCATTTATATTAGTATATGGCATGCACGTCAGCAAAAGGTATGGTTTTGTGTAGAGTTAGATGCATGTTGACCTGTTCATGGGCTAGGGGACCCGCCTGCCTCGAGTGTGAAATGCTGGGCCTGGGCAGGGTTTGTTATGCCCTGATCTGGCCTGAATATTTTTCTCTATATAAAATATTAACAAGGGTGCATTGGGCGTGGGCAGAGGTTTTGAAGGCTGACCCCATTGGACTCGTAGATGCATGCTTTCGGCCTAGGATCCAGGCAAAAGATTTACCAGCATATAAATAGTGTTTTTATGAAAGACGGAAATACAAAATAGATTGTAAGAAATAGGCTACTTTTGCAATAAGGCTCTTGCATGATTTCTTGGTCCAGTAATACCAAGCAGATGAAGCTTGTAATACTAAAGTCAGTGCTGCATTCTATTAATTAATCATCTTCATGATTGCTTCAGCCCAACAGAGGTGGAACAGTCTATTCTTGATGACTTGAGGAACCGGGTACAGTTGAGCAGTGCAGCGCTGCCATCTGTTAGCTTTTATACATTTATCAACTCACATAATGGGTAATGCTCTTAACTTATTGTTCAATAACCACCTTTTTTTCCTCTGATTTTGCCTCATTCTTGATTTATGATCAGTTTTCTTATTATTGTTTTGTGGGATTTCCCAGTTTGAACTGTTCTTCAATATCCCAGGATGGCTCATTAGTTGCTGGTGGATTCTCAGACTCCTCACTGAAGGTTTTGTTTCGCATGACTTTCTAATTTTAGATCATGATAACTATTCTGATTTCTAATTTTGATCCGTGCCATCACAGGTATGGGATATGGCTAAACTGGGGCAACAAGGTGGCAGTTGTAAGTGTTTAGAAGTTGGATATGATTTCTATCTGAATTTGTTATTTTTTCTTGAAATGTTTTATTTCGATATATAAAAATGCAATGATGGTATTGTACAAACTTCTCTTATTGTGATTGCTATATTATTGTTTTAGTATATTCCTGCATTTAGTGAAACCAGATGCAAAGTTTTTTAATTCTTGCCATATTTAAGGGTAGTACGATGACTTGGGGTTGTGGAAACTATGATGTCATAGTTTACTTTCAACTAGTTATTAGTTATCATTTTCTTTTTGGATCTCATTTCTATTCCTATAGCATCAGATTTCATGAATCTTCAATATTTTGTGGTCATAGAAGTACATGCTATCAGTTTCTCTTTGATATCATTGCATACGCTCTTTAGTCTATCTCATGCAATGACCTGGCAATTTGGATTAAAGAGGAGCTACAATGTTAAAAAATTTCCGTTCTCAGCTGTTTTGCAGGGTGAAAATGATACCGCTCCAAGTGAACATGTCTTGGGGCCAAATGGGGCCAAAAGGTCCTACACATTGTTTCTGGGTCATTCAGGGCCTGTTTATTCTGCCACTTTTTGTCCTCTTGGGGATTTTATTCTTTCCTCCTCAGCAGACACAACAGGTATGTTCTATTACTCTGTGTCACCCTCAGTGTGCACATACTTGTTATGTGGTATGGTCTTCTCCGAATTTTTTTTTTTCATGTGCAAAATATTTCCTCTCTGCTGCAGTTCGATTATGGAGCACAAAACTAAATGCAAATCTGGTTTGCTACAAGGGTCATAATTACCCTGTATGGGACGTTCAGGTGTGCGTTTCAGATTTATTTTCTTTTTATTGTTTAAGATGTCCCTGAAATGTGAAGTATTTAGCCATGTGGCATAGTTATGCTTCTCATGCATTCTACTTTTCCTACTGGTGCAGTTTAGTCCTGTAGGACATTATTTTGCCAGTGCTTCACATGATCGAACAGCACGAATTTGGTCCATGGATAGAATACAGCCTTCAAGGATATTGGCAGGTCACCTGTCTGATGTTGATGTAAGTTCCTCTTTCTCTCTCTGTAATTGGTCAGACAGCATTGTGAAATGACTGGGAGCGTGATATATAATATGTCTTAACATCTGAGACAAAAAACAAAAAACGAGTCATTGAATTAAAAGCTAGTTCGACTTTCTTCACTGTCTGATGACATGATCTGGAAGAGCAATCTTGTATATTACCCTATACATCCTGTCAATTACTTGCTTGCCCCTTGCATGATGTACTCCTGTTTGCTGGAAGTTCTGCTGTCCTGTGCAAAGATGTTTTTAGTGCAAACTAAATTTATTAGATCTATTATACTAATTTAATCTAAGGAAAAAAAAATTGTCATATGCATGAAGTCGGCTTTGTATTATATGATACATTGTTCATGTGTTTTCTTGTTCTGCATAACCAATGACATTGAGTTGGACTACTTTTTCCAGTGTGTACAATGGCATGCCAACTGCAACTATATTGCCACTGGGTCCAGTGACAAAACAGTCCGACTTTGGGATGTGCAAAGCGGGGAATGTGTCCGGATTTTCATTGGTCACAGGAGCATGATTTTATCATTGGCAATGTCACCTGATGGCAGATATATGGCATCTGGTGATGAAGATGGTACAATTATGATGTGGGACCTTTCAAGTGGCCGTTGTGTTTCACCTTTAATGGGCCACAATTCATGTGTATGGACGCTAGCTTTCAGGTTCAAATCTTTTTTTTTTTTTTTCTTGGTTCATGAATGCTTGGAAGCCTCGGGCTTCATGTTAACATAAGTTAACAGAATTTTTAATTGATGATGGCTAGATTGCTGGTATAATTTCTAACAATGTTCAGTGCTGTGTATCAGTTGTGAAGGTTCACTGCTTGCATCTGGTTCTGCTGATTGTACTGTGAAATTATGGGATGTGACCTCTAGCACAAAGGTGACAAGGGCTGAAGAAAGGTGAATTTTTTTGCTTTGGGAACCAGTAGATTAACTTGTTCTGCCTTATTGTGAGCTATTTTTTTGGTATTTACTGGATTTATTTTATTCAATCAGCAAAAGTGGAAGTGCAAACAGGTTGAGATCATTGAAAACGCTGCCAACAAAATCTACTCCAGTTTACTCCTTAAGGGTAATAATTCCTTGGACTCAAATATTCTTTGCATATATATAAACCCTTGCCCAGAACTTTGGGTGTTTGTCCATTTTTTTTTTGACTGAGTGTTTGTCTGGTAGTTTATTACGTATCTTTTTGTCTCTGGTTGCAGTTTTCCCGTAGGAATCTTCTATTTGCTGCTGGAGCCCTTTCTAAAAGTGGGTAAGGTTTTTGCATAATTAAAGCATATGTGATGCGACTGAAGACATGGACCAACTTACTTAGTGCGAAGAAGGGGCAGAGCTAGGCGAGCTAACTTTTTTTTTTTTTTTTTTGCATGTACATTGTATAAGTTTATAGAACACCTTAGTTTTGATCGACCTCTGATATTTACTATAGATTTAGTCCACTTTTGTAGAATCAGATGTCGAATATGTACATATTCATGGAGATGACTCCTTTGATAATTGTCGAATATGTACATATTCATGGAGATGACTCCTTTGATAATTGTGACTTGTTTGTAACACTGCATTTTTTGGCACAAAAAAGACTTTAGTTGTACACTCTTCTTGGGGAGTTTTGAAGCTGTTATTTTATTGGTAGGCGTGGTAATGAACTGTTTGTAAAAAGGTAAGATGCAAGTTTAGCAAATCTTAACTCTGTCCAGCTCTTTGTAATTTTTCATTCTTATTTAAATTGCCTCCCATACAGCAGGGTGAGGAATCTGAAAGGAAAGCCTCTTATGGTTAAAATTAAATAATTCAATGATATTATTGACAAAATTACCTTAATAATGACAATTATAATGATAATAAACCCGTGGCCATGAGAATCACATCAAGGAGAGGCGTCACTTTCGAAAACATGATTACGTAACTAATTAACCGCCAAAAAAGTTATCATTATTTCCTTAGGCTTTTTACCAGGTAACTGCCACGTAGTAACACCTGGAACAAACCCATGGCCATGAAAAAGCAAAAACCCCTTTTGCTTCTGGTCGGGGCTTATCCATAGCCCAAATCTAAAATATTGTCACCTCTGGTAATCAATCATATTCAAACCCCAGAAAAAACTTTATTTAAAAAAAAAAAAAAAGGAAAATCCCTAGAGAACCAAAGCTCTTCCTCTGTTCATTGCACAAAAAGGTTGAGAGTACAATTAAAAAAAAAAAAAAGGATCCACAGTAGAGTTGTACTGTGTGTACGAACTGTAAATAACGGTACCAAAGCAACGGAAGAATGTTTCCTTTTTTAATCTTCTTCTTCTTTCCCGCCATGGCGACTTTTGTCTCTTTTCTCTTCCCAAAAAAAAAAAAAAAAATCGCTGACACATTCATATAGACGCAAGATCTTGGTGATAATCGTACAGGTAAAATATATACGCAACGATCTTCCTCTTCTTCTTCATCTTCATCTACTAGCTAGTAATCACTCAGCTTACGCCATTCGTTTCTTCTGCTCTATATATATGTAGTTTTTTAATTTGAAGCAGCTGGACTTGATTTGACGAAACCGAGCTAGGTCAATGCAACAGCTTCGATCTTCTGCATAAACATCTCTCCTGTTACTGTTAGAAGGTAAAATTAATCATTGCTTTATTATTAGCTTTTCCAGTAAATAAAATGATTAAAGCAGCAGATGCTGCAGTGTTGCTATCTATGGCTAGTGTCGATATCGTGTTTGCAATTTGTTCTATTTAGGTTTGGTCTCAAATTTCTCTTTTAATGAACCCTAAACTAAACAACTTCATTCTGTCAATACACATCAACACTTAAACAAAATGTGATTAAATTTTAAAATATCCAAAATTCGGAGCCATGGAACAATAATGAACTTTAATTTGTAGCTGTAATTCCCTCTTATAATCTAAAATTTCGAACTAATTACCTAACCCCTGTTTGGTTTAATTCCATTAAAGAATTTATTTTATTTTAAAATAAATTTTAAATATAATCCATGTGAACCAAACACATTTCATCAATGAAAATGAATTTAATGTTAAGTAATTCCATAAAATTAAAAAGTTAGAATTGAAAATGAATTTTACAAAGTTTTCATTTAAACCAAACACATTAACTTGGATTTGCAAATGAATTTCATATATTTTTATGAAATTTATTTGAATCAAACACACTCTAAATAAATGGTTTCAAGTTGCATTTAATTAAGTAACAGACAGTATTATTTATAGCATGGATTTATCTCTAAAAATAAGATTTACCCTTAATCTAATCCTGCTACCTCTACTTTTGTTGTGATCCTGACATTCAAATTCCTGTTTTATCCATCAATATTAGCAAATCTCCTGGTCAAATTATATACTTGCGAAACTTATACAGATATCACAAAGACATGGATAATAACATGAACCTTGTGTGCAAAACTTTGTTCTCAGGCATAACTGAATCTAACTCCTTTGTCAACTAGTTTTAGACACTGTGTCAGTGTAAATTTGTCTACTGTCCTGGACAGGAACTGCAACTGAAAGTAGTGACAACACCATATAGGCAATCAACTAGGTAACCATCCAATTTGTTGCCAGAAATATGCGGTGCCTATGTCTTATATTCTAAACAGTGAGATCCAACAGTGGCACTTCAAAATTAGCCCAAAAATTGCTTCTTTGATGGGCTTCTCTCTCCAACTCCCATAAATTTAGGATAAAGAGAGTATACAGAGTCTTAGATATTGATATGCAGACCTAAAATGCTCCATTTTAAATCTATAAAAACCATTACTTTGAACCAAAACAGAGTTGTGAACCCGAACATTAGTTTCATTATATATATAATCGACGAATTCTTTTTCCTAGATCAATAATAATCTCCTACTATACATGTAATTTTTCTTGCTGCTTTTGATATTACATCTTCAAACTCTAGACATGGAAGAATTATTACCTCTATGAACTCCCACACTACTAAGTCATGTGTTCTCCAGATTAGGGCATGTTGCAAATAATAGGTCACCCTCCTAAATTAAAAGCAGCCTAACTTTTGACATGCAGTTTTGTTTGAATGAAGCCTCCGTTGGCCTGTCTTTCAGGCTCATTTTTGGCACCACCCTACCAAAGCTCCAATTACTCCTCTCAACCCCTCTAGATGCAAGGAAAATCTTACCTTCATAACACTAGCATGCCTAATACCACAATGGCTTTAAAATGTCAGTCAGCTCTTCTTGTTCTTCTCTCTCCTGCCCTCCCAACTAAACAACATAAAAACGTGCAGCTAAATGAAACATCATAACACTATCAACAAAGCCACCGTCTAGGGTTAAGAAAAACAAAATGATAAAATTACTTCTATTCATATATTTCTGAGCTTCATTCAGCATGTTCTTTGATTTAGCAAAGGAGTGGTTTGGAAGTCCTACTAATGAAGACCAAATAAACCTAAGGGCCAGGCTGAATGATGTTACCAAGTAGCTGAAATGTCAAGGAAAATCTCTCTGGGTTGAGTCGAGAAGAGAATTCATAGTTGACATAAATTTGTTTGGGATTAAGGCTTAGTTGACTTTAGTGTCAACTTTCACTATTTTATGTCTACAAATTTTTGCATCAAACTTCAAGTTATATTCTGGGCAATTAATTGAATGTGAAATATTCTTATTTCTCTTTTTCAAAGGAAAATAAGAAGTCAAGTTACATCCTGAGCAATTAATTGAATGTGAAATATTCTCTTTTCTCTATTTCAAGGAAAAATAAGAAGACTACATGAATTATGGCCTGTAAGGCTATTACTGTGAAATATTCTCTTTTCTTTGACAAGGAGCTTTTTCTTTCTTTCTTTTTTTTTTTTTTTTGATTACCAATTTCCCTGGTATCAGAAGGGAGACTAATTGGAAGCCTATCAAGTATTTGTTTTGGATGATATTAACTAAGCTAAGCAATTGCTACACAAACATTTATAGATTGAAGTGTGGGAAAGGACAATATTGAACTGATCCACACCTTTGAATAAGACCTTCATGATGAATATGAATTCATGTAACAAACATCAAATTACATCCTGGACTATTAATTGAATGTGAAATATTCTCTTTTCTTTTTTTCCAAAAAAAAAAAAGTCTACATGAATTCACGTTCATTATGAAGGTCTTATTCAAAGGAGTGGATTAGTTCAATATTGTCCTCTCCCACAATTCAATCTAGCTATAAATATTTGTGTAGCAATTGCTTGCCTCAGTTAATATCATCTGAGACAAATACTTGATAGGCTTCCACTTAGTCTCCCTTGTGATACCAAGGAAATTGGTCAGTAGAAGAAGGGGAAAAAAAAAGCTCCTAATGAAAGAGGAGAATATTTGATATTAATAGCCTTACAGGCCATAATAAATATTCTCTTATCACAATCCATTAATTACTTGGGAAGCAATCTAAAAACTAATCCAGCTTTCTAGAAGTGATAAAAACAAAGGCAAAGCTATAAAGTTAGAACCACAACTTTTGAAACTGCAAGACACTATGAGTTCTTTATTTAAGGAGGATTCATTTAGCTGTTAACATTAACCATGCAAGGAACTTGTCATAGCCTTACCGGCAATAATAAATCAAAATATCACAAGAAGTTTCAGGCCTTCAGTAGCCATGGTGATTCTCTAAAGAATAAGTTATTTGTCCTTGCCATCAAATAAATTGTGATTCAACTTAAGTTTCTGAAATTTTCTTTCAACAGATTTTCTTTTTTGGCTTTAACCATGACTAATTGACCACTGAATGCGAGAGAGATGTACATAAACATAAAAAATACTGCACAAAAATTCAAGTAGATCCTCCCACCCATCCTCCCCATCTAACACAACCCAAAGTGAAATTTTTTAAGTTTATATAGAGAAAGACATAGCATTTTATTTTATTTTATTTTTTGAAAAATGACATAGCATTTTAAGTTGATGTAGTTAAGTGCATAATTTGCGTTTGAGAGCACGCGTGGGTATAATATCTCAAACGGATGACCTCTTAATAAGTGTTGCCAACAAGCTGATGTCTTGAGTTCCCCCCCCCTAGACCATTAAAATAAGTCAAACCACTCATTATAATATGCACAAGTAGAAAAAGTAAAGTAGTATTAAAATCTTGGCATTCACATCTTTGTTTTTTTTTTTTTTTTTCATTGCTGGTTTGTTGTGCAAAATAATAACCTAGAAATTTAATAATAATGCACAAATCAAATCTGATTTGATGGTCAGTTCACAAAGTCGTGTCAGCCAATTGAGTTAGGCCACTAAACAAAAGTGTTATTAGCGACAAAAAATAGTAATGGATTGTAATCCGTTGCTGATTAATGATGGATTTGATAACGGCTTACTCAAACCATTGCTAAATTTTGGCGGGTGTAACGCGCCAAAGCATTAGCCACCAATTAGCGACGATAAATCCGTCACAAATTTGCGGTGGATTTTGTAAATTAATGATGGATACCCAAACCGTTGCTAAGTTTTGGCAGATGCACGAAGATATTAGGTACCGATTTGAGACAGATAATCCGTCGTAAATTAGCGATAGATTGTTATCCGTCGTTGATTTACGACAGATTTTTATATCCATCATAGCTGAAATTTAGGGTAAAACTTGCGTCCCTTTTTCTCCTGCATTTGTTGCAACTTGTGTAAAGAGAAGAAGAGGGAAGAAGAAGGAGAGGGCCGCCGCCACTAGATGTCGAAAAAGGTAGGTAAGTTATATTTTTTATTTTTTTATAAATATATTTTTGTTATATATTTTGTATATATTTTCTGTATCTATTTTGTTATAGATATAATTTTGTTGTTGTATATATATATTTTTTATATATATTATAATTTTATATAATTATAATATATTTTTTTATATAATTTTGTTGTTATATATTATATATTTTTGTTATATATATAATTTTATATATTTTTGTATATATTGTTTTTTTGTATATTATTTGTTAATTTTAAATTTATTAATTATATGAATTTAGAGACATATTTGAGAAATATTTAGAAAATTTATTGAGTTTAGTTTATTTTGTGAATTTTGATAAACAACGTTGTTGAAATTAGTATGTTAATAATTTTCTATGTTGTGAATTCAGGGAAATAATTTCAGAAAATATGAATAAAATTTATTTAGTTAATTTTAATAAATAATTAGGGATCAAAATATTTTGAATTTTGTGAATTTATAGAAATAATTGGAGAAAATATTAAGAATTAGTTGGTTTAGCTCATTAAGTAAATTTTGATAAATAATTTTGTCGAAATTAGTTACTTTATTTGTAAATTTTGTGAATTTAAATAAATAATTTGAGAAAATATATAGAAAATTTAGTTGGTGATTGTGAACTTAGAACATTTTGTGAATTTATTTATGTATTAAAAGTGCTTGTGATGATGATGAATGTTATGTTGTAGTTGAGAGTGTAAGGTTGAAATATTGGAAGTTTTCTATGAATTTGTAGGTGTATGAATATTCGGTTGACCTCATTTTATTTATGAGGTAGATCTGGTTGAGTTACGTTATGGCGGAACTCTGTCAAAATTTTGCTAGATTTATTCAATTAAATCATCAAAATTAAATTTTTGTGTTAATCAACTAAATCGATTGATGATTTAATTGGTGATTGATGCTTTGGTGCGTTACACCCATCGAAATTTAGCAACGGTTTGAAGTGAGCCACAGTTAAATCTGTCGCTTATTCTTGTGCAGCTGACTAACTCGGCCTTTCTGATCTAATCTGTCGCTAAGAAGTTTTTTTGTAGTGCAAAATTTCACTAGGTTTTCATTAGTCAATTAAATTATCAATTTAACTATATTTATTCGTTTCGTTGCATTCCTTTATAAATATTCATTTTGTTGCATCCCATTGAATGGAGGGATGCAACAGAATTGTCCGAGTGGACAGTTTAGAGACACAAGTGTCTACGTCCACTGTAATGACATCTATAACATTTTTTGGTTTGTCTTCTCGAATTGTTCTCCGATTGCAAGTAAGAAAATGTGATGCTAATGCGAAAACCGTCAATGGTTTTGTTATTGTATAAGTGATAACATTTTCTTAATTATTGTAATATATTTTTTTGCAATCGAACAATATCGATGATAGATTGCTTACAGATGTCGCGTTTGGACTCCTGTATAATGTAAAGTTATAAAAGATAATACGTCAATGGATATAAATATTTCACAATTGGCCATGAGGAACATCGAATGGTGAGCAACAATGTCATTTGCATTAAAGGATATAGTCATACTGCAAATGATATGGAGTATTTTGGTTTGTTGATTGACATATTCAAATTAGAATATTCTGCACTACCAATAAAGCGAACTTTGTAGTTTAAATACAAATGATTTGATGCAAGTCATCGTGACACCCGCATTTAGGGAAAATATGAACTTGTTAATGTTCGTAAGGGTCGAAGATTTAATCATATGAACCCTTTATTTAGGCATCTCAAGCTGCTCAAGTTTATTACACTTCTTATGCTTCAACTTAGAGGACATCAAATGACTAGTTATTTGTTTGTAAAGTCAAAGCAAGACATGTCGAGGTTCCAGAAATAAATAATCCTCTCCAAACATCCTTTCAAAAAGATGTCATCGGATTTACATGAAATTGATACAGATATTCACACGTTCCCTTATTTACCGGGAATATTGTCTATGTTGACATTGATTTACCGGGAGTATTGTCTATGTTGACATTGATGATGTTGGATCTTTAAATAGACAATTATTGAATAAAGATGAAGATGACAAAGTAGGAGACGAAGATGAAGATGCGGGAGAAGAGGAAGATAATGTAATTAATAATGTAATATACATTAATAAATATTTTGTCAATTATATTTTTAATTATTATATATACATGTATTCAAAATATTAAACGTTTAAATTATTTACTTTTTTATTAATTATAATTTATTTTATTTTAAATATAAATTTTTCATACATAATAATAATAATAATAATAATGTATATTATTATTATGTATTCCTCATTTTTTCTTATATATTTATAAAATAAATTTTTTTTTTCATTTTTTGTTTTAGCGACAGATTAGTGATAGCACTATTCGTTAAATTTGTTAAAGTTTAATAGTTGTCAGAGTTATTAGCTTAGGGGGTCACTACTTCCCTTTCTACCGTAATTACCGTCTCAAATTAATGTACGACAGATAATAAATTCTGTCAAAAATTCAATTAGCTACCATGATTTTAACTATCGACTTTATCTTTGCTAATCCTCATCTTTTTTTAGTGGGCTAGAGCTGATATCATTTGATTTTTTCTTATTTCCATGTTTTAAAATTTTCAAATATTGACAGAGAAAAATTAGCTTGGACAAACATTAGATTGATAATTGTCTGTCTCATTAATTTCCTTTAACCTACATTTGCTTCATTGATCTTCTAAAGCCTATCATATATCAAATCTTTACACGGGCTTGCTAAGAGTAGAAACACAAAAACCAACCTAAAGTTTGCTAAGTATTTGTCAAAACCAAAATGACCCTTTGTCAAATTCAAAACATCATCAAGAGATAATGGCACAGGAACCAAATCAGCATTAGTTATAAATTAGCTATCAATTTATATTAAAATGAAAAGGATTGAATTGTGAACTCTCTGTTAATGCTAATAGTAATTAAAACAGTGTGCATGATATCCTACAGCAATTTTTACATACTTCCATGAAACAGCCTTTGCTACAAAATTCCGATTTATCATTTCGGTGGAGAAAAAAACAGGGATTAATTTAGCACTGCCTGAAATTTTCTGCACCTGATCAACTACAAAAAAAAGTAACTAGCAGCAAGAATGGCATACATTTTTTCTAAATCCATGCTGTTCTTATCCTTGTCCATTCCCCTATAGAAACTTCATCCGGAATGGACATAGAAATGCAAACTCTACCACCTCAAAAGAGAAACTATAAATGGCAGAATAGAAGAAATAAAAATTGTTGTACCTTGTCAAACAGTGGATCACTGTGGACGCCATGATCCATTTCCATTTGCTTTGTAAACCAATTGGCATGCCTGGATCAAAATCTGCAACGAAATTTTAGAAATCCATAGGTTACTCATCCCGTAAGCTAAATGCTTAAGTAGAAAAACATTGCATTACTCAATTCTTTCCAATGATTCGTTCGAAGATATTCTACAAAAATTATTCCATATATATAGTCAGAGCAACCCAATGCCAAAGAATTAAATTTGTGATGATTCCATATGTATCACAATCTCATAGGAAGGGTTGTAATCAAAGCTATGCACTTTCTTCCATAGAGGAGGAAGTAATAGCGGCATTGCTAGTTTGAGAAATGTCAATTGCCTATAAATTCTTTTAAAACAACACATTATTTATCATAATTTTTAGTTCTATTCTGTCTAATATACCATTCATGTAAAATTTCAGTTGCTTTAAGATGCAAAATCATAAAGTAACATTGATTTGGCATATATAAAGCAAAGAAAGATTATCTTCTATAAACCAACGATACAACAATAAACTGCAGAATACAATCTAGTTACTTAATTGAAGAGATAAAGCAAAGGTGAAAACACGAATGAATCAAGTACTACATGTAAATGCAATACAAAATCAAATTCTGAAGTACTTTCTGACCTGCAAGATTAGATTTCTATCCGAGAAACCCTTCGTCCATGAGTTGACTATTCCTTCAATAATCCATGCGAATCTGCAAAAACTCCAAGCAAACAAACAAACAAAGAGAAAATAGATGCACAAATCTTCCCAGATGCGGAAACAATCATCAGTACCGCTCCTAATCTATAGATCCCCTACCTATTTTGCACCAAAAACATCACATCAAATCATATATCCACACACATACGCACATACCAGTATATCTTGGAACAAACAATGCACAAAATAAAGAGAAAAAGAAAAAGAAAAACTTGTCAAAACCCACTTCAGTGTGAGTACTAAAATTACAAAATGTTTGATAACTCGATAAAAATAACTCAAAAGAAATCTCTTTTGTACTGGCTATGCAAGCAACCCTATCCTAAGTAGAATAGGGTTTTTGAACCCATAAAAAAGAATACCCACTAGAGATACTTGATAGATTCAGGTGAAAACAAAGCCCAATAAGAACAAAAAAAATCTCGAGCAGTGATACATAATCACATGCGCATGTATATAAAACAGAAAATGCTAATGCAAACATTACAATGATGAAAGAGCAAGAAACCCAAAAACTAAATGGAGAAAGAGATTTTGGAAGTTAGGACCATGCTAGGAAAAAAAAACTTCGATAACGTGAATCAACCTCCTAATGCTATAGTTACACTGTTTTGCCGCTAAATCTGCACAGTAATCACGCCTAACTTCAAAGGAGACACCATCAAAATCCA
This sequence comes from Mallotus japonicus, assembly GCA_949634005.1. Lineage (NCBI taxonomy): Eukaryota > Viridiplantae > Streptophyta > Magnoliopsida > Malpighiales > Euphorbiaceae > Mallotus > Mallotus japonicus. The sequence continues at coordinate 18,332 of CATIWK010546317.1, forward strand.
CGCTTTATAAGCTCTTAAATATAATGAATAATCTAATGCATAAACTAATAAAATTCAAACACACATCAAATCTCCCTTTGGCACCATTTTTTTCACTGCTTAACCATCATCTTTATACAAGGTAGAGCGAGCTTTGAGAGTGGTAAGAAAATAAAACGGGTAAAAAAAAAAAGGAAAGGAGAGGGTATTAATCTGGAACAGAAACAGGCCAGAAATTCAGTGACCAGAGGGAGATCAATCAAATTCCGGCGCTGGAAACTGACAGAAAGAGAAGTGAGCACGCAAAAGCAAAGATATAGATTTATACAAATGCCTCTGTGTGCTCACTCTCTTCTGTCAATTTCTATGTCCCAGAAGATTATAAGAAGATGAGAGAAGAAATTTTTCATATTTTGATCAAGCAAAAAAAAAAAAGAGCTTTAAGAAAACCTATATGTATCACCAGAAATGGAAAAGAAAATAAGCATAAAATATATAAAAAAGAATGGAGTCAGATCTGAGAACACAGCAGCAACACCCATTTTAGGAAAGTTACCAAAAATCTGATTGACGCTAGCTTTTTTTTTGGCTGCAAGAATGAATGGCCTTTAATGAAGATTTTTAGGGTTTTATTGGGACCAAGAAACATTACAGCCACCAGAATAAAAAAAAAAAAAAAAAAAAAAAAAACTCAAGAAAACCACCTCCCAAGTCTCTTTTTCTTTTCTTTCTCTGCAAATCAGGCACAATATAAAGAATCAATCACTGCCCTCCTTCTCTATCTTCTATGTATCTGTATGTCTTTTACAATTACTCTAATGTATGTAATGCATCTATCCATCTCTCTCTGTCATGCAAGACGTACAGGTGTCGGTGACACGTACCAAGTGTCCTTTCTTTACAATCTTAACAAATCTAATAGTAAATACTCGCAACCACTCATGAATAATAATACTTCAAACCAGAGCACTCTCAGTCCAAAAAAAAATAATACTTCAAACCAACGATATATAATAGCTCCAGCTCTCGACAAAACCCAAAAAAACCATAAGCATATAATCAAGAAAGCAAATAAAGAAAAAAATTTTAAAGAAGACCAGAGGCTTATTAATTTTTGTTGATTTGGTTCAGTTTCTTCTGTATAATATAAGTAGAGCGAGGTGGGTGGTCATTTTCGTGGTAAAAGAGGACAGACGACACGAAAGGAAAGCTTTTTTTCAAGAAACAAAAGGATAGGGATGAACAAGGGAAAAAGAAGGTATATGGACTGTGTCTGTCTGTGATGTGTACTCTGTAGGGATGTGATTGGTTGGCTGGGATTGTTTCAAGGTGCTTGTTGCTTTCACAAGCCTGTCGTATACTATTGATTTTTGGCCTTCTGATTTTGGGGGGCTCATCTTCCCTGCCGTTGGATTGTTCTCTGTGATAACTTTGGTACCCAATTGGGCATGGTACATGTATGTATATGTAGTATTGGAAATTGAGCCTCATGGCCATGGTGATGCGACTGCGTGTCTCAGGGAAACAAAGTCTAATGTTTGGTTGTTTTGAGGGAGTCTTTCTTTCTTCTGCATCCATTCTATTTTGGCCAAATGCATAATTTCACTTTGAATTTTAGTCAGTTAACTTCCATCACTTCTCAACCTTTATTATATTTTATTCAACATTTAAACCTCTATAATACATAAAATCGAAATATTTTATAAATTAATATTAATATGAATACAAAAAAAACTTATATAAATTAAAATAATATTTAATGGAAGAGAGAAGGTGATCAAAAACAAATTTTTAACTTTTATGATATTAGTTTTAAATTCTATTTATATATTTATAATCATTTGAAATTAAATTTTTCTCCATTTTGATATTTTATGAGTTAAATATAATTAAAAGTATAAATTGAAAGGTGAAAAAGTTACAAAATAATAAAAAATTAGAAGTATCAGAAGTTAACCGTGTAAAGTTCAGGGGTGAAACTATACATTTAGCCATTCTATTTTCTATTGCTGCACCCACTCACCAACATAAGTTCACTACAACAGAATTATTTTGCAAATTATTATTAATATGATTATTTTTTATTTGGTTACAACATAGAATTTCATGGTTTGGTGTCAATTTTCTTACAAAATGGGCGAACACTTTAATTACTAAGAAATTCAGGTATCTTAAAGGCTTTATATAATCGTCACATTTCCTTTGGTAATGAGAAGCAAAAAATGAAATTTATACACTAAACAATAACCTATTGCTAATAGTTGATATATAGTTGTTGCTGATAGCTGATAGCTAATCGATACTAAGTGTTTGGTAAAATTATAACAACGGACGTTGTTCATAGTGTATATATATATACACATACAATAGTATATATGGTAAAAAAATTATTTAATCCTTATAATAAAAAATATTGTAAATGATTTTATTTATATAATTTAAGTAAAAAAAAATTTCCTAAAAAAAATATTTTTATTAGATAACCTATTTTAAATAAAATACTAATGTTATTACTATTATATAATATTAGAAATAATCAGTTGTAAAATATTTATAAAAATAATTTTTAATATTTTTATTTCTATGTTTAATAGTTCTAATAACTATAATATTAATATTTTATTAGTATTTTTAATAATTATCAAATAATAATTTATTAAGTAATGATAATTAGTTAAAGTTAAAAAGATAAGAATAACATAGTAAATATAATTTTAAAAATAGCACTGTTGATGAAAAGTTTCAAATTGGGACTTATAGAACTGGCGCATCCTAACAACTACCAGCTCCTATTTAAAAATATTAACTAAACTGGTTTTTCTAACTGTTGGAGACTAAACAATTAACAAATGCATCCTAACAACTAAAACAAATACCCCTTATAAACTAGTACAACAATATCGTATAAATTAATAAAATTGTACTACTTAACTTATTGAAATACGTTTCATTTTCTATATTATAAAACTCGCACCAAATTAATTATTGATCCAATAATTTTTTTTAATTTCAAACATTATTAGAATTATGAAAAATATAATTTCAAATTATTTATTATTTGATTTTCTAAATGTTGGCTAGTAGAGTATCTATTTGTAAAACAAATATTTATAAATAGTTCACATTCAATCAAATATTCTTTTATTTGCATTTCTGTTGATTTTTTTTTTCAATATATAAATATATACATTTAAGAATAACCATTAATTAAAGTGACATATAGTTTGGATTCCCTTAAATTAGGTTTTAGTTTTGAGTTTTATGTATGGAAAAAAAAGATATTGAGAGAGTTTTGCTTACTTTGTGGGTCTACTCGGCTCAAACTTTAAATTAATCGGAGCTCTTACAGCTACTAGATATCGGAATTATATATATATAATTTATCTTATAGTCGGCATCTAGAGGACTACAATTTATTTCTGCAACCAAGATTGTTTTTTCATTTTCATTTTCTTGAAGAAATACTGTTGTCTGAAAGTAAATTCAAAAAGAGCCACTTCCATTAAATTAAAAATTAAAAAAAAACAACAAAAAAATTAAGGCACACAGATTATAGTCGAAAGGGTATCAATGTTAATGGAGGGAGGTGTGCAAATAATTGGGAAGAAGGAAAGGAATAGATCCAGATCATAAAGAAGATTGATATTTAAACTTTAAAGCAGATAGTCTTTACTCTTTAATGGAGAACAGAAGAATGGGTCACCAATAGACCTACCTCTTCTATGTACAATATGTATTTATTTTCTTATACAGTAGTGGGCGGGGACTGACCGTTCACTATTAATCTCTTATATATTCCATTTTCCTTTTTTTTTCCTGTATCAATTATTCTTTTTTTTGGAAAAAAAACTTATGTACATGCGCACACATCCAGACAATTGCTTCTTTCTTTCTTTTCTTCTTTCTTCACTTATATTTCGTATGTTTGTAGATGAAGCTTCATGATACAACTCTTCAAACAAACAATAATATTTTCATCTAATTTTTTTTCAAATAAAACAAGAAACGATTGCAATTCATTTGCATTTTCAACATACTAAAATAAATTATTTATAGTGAAGGAATGATTTAGCGGCAACTTCATAAAAAAATATTTTTTATAAAAAGTTAGTTCAGTTAGAGAAAATAAAAAAATTATATT
>CATIWK010546324.1:0-16797 GCA_949634005.1 Mallotus japonicus
TTGTCTATAAAAATCCATGACTTTTTGAATATGAGTTTACTTTTATTAACTATTTAAAAGTCTTAATTGAATACCCCTTAACTTTTATAGACTTTTTGTAAGTTTATAAAAGTCATTATTGAATACACCCTAACTTTTAAAAGAGTCTTTAAAAGTTATGATTGAATACCTCATAACTTTTAAAATCTATCAAAGTATTGAAAAGTCTTAATTAAATACACCCCCCTTAGATTTAAGAGAAGCAAAAATTAGTTCAGGGTCACAATATATTATCTTAGGGGGCAATCTAAAATGGCAACTTCAGTTCAATCTTTTCAATAAAGAATTATTTTTATTAAATTACTCATGATTTAATTTATGGGGAAAGGTCCAATTTGGAACTTGGGTTTTTGACCTAGGAGCACATTGGACCCTATGTTTTTTTTTTTTTGCCCAATAGGAACTTCTGTTTTGGGAATCTAGACATATTGAACCTTTACTGAGTACAATAAAATCCTATAGCTTTTTTGTAGTACAATTAGGTCTTGTAAACTAATAAAAAACTAATTTTAACTGATACTAACAAATAAAATTGATAATTTTTTTTAGAAATATATATATATATTTAACCTAATTATTAAATTTTAAAAGTTTTTAAACCTATAAAATAATTTTTAAAAATTTTTCTTAAATTTTTAAAAATTTTACAATGAAGTGATATAAATTTAAAAAAAAATACCAAATTTATTCGTTAATATAAATAGTGAATTGATAATCGACCTAAACTTTAATTTTAATAGTTCAATAAAATTTTTTTTTATTCATCAATTATTGTGTAGGTTTAAAAATTATTGTGTAGATTTAAAAATTTAAACTAATGAATAAAATTTAAAAATTTTTATTCAATCATTAAAATTAAATTTTAGGTAAATTATCAATTTGTTATTTACATTAATGAATAAATTTGGTCATTTTTTTGAAATTTAAATCACTTAATTTTAAAATTTTTTAAAAATTTAAGAAAAATTTTAAAAAATTATTTTATAAGTTCTAAAAAAATTATCAATTTTATTTGTAAATATCCATTAAAATTAGTTTTTTATTAGTTTGTAGGATTTAATTGTACTAAAAAAAATTTGTAGGATTTGATTGAACTCATAAATGTCCAATATGCCTAGATTTCCAAAACAAAAGTTCCTATTGGGAAAAAATACATAGGGTCCAATGTGCTCTTAGTTCAAAAACCCAGGTTCCAAATTGGACCTTTTCCCTTTAATTTATCGCTTATATCGTTTTTATTTATGTTATTGAAAAAATAGTTTGAAAGATTAAAGAGTGTTATCGCTTATATCGTTTTTATTTATGTTATGTTAATTTATCGCTTATATCATTTTTATTTATGTTATTGAAAAAATAGTTTGAAAGAATAAAGAGTGTAGAACTTTAGGAAACATTAGATTTGCAATAAAATAATTTTCTTCAAACATTAGATTTAGCTATTTTTTAATGAACTTCTTTTGTGTAGACAAAAAGAAAAGGAAAATATTTTTATTTGATTTATTTTTAGTAAAAATAATATTTTTAACCATTCAAAAAAAGTTATGAAATGAGCAATTATCGAACACTAAGAGTTAAAATTTAGAAAAATAAAGATGTAATATGTACATAACCATTAATTCGTCATAAGTTCAAAGGGGTTAGTTTTAAGAAAATGCAAAATTTAGGGGGCTTAATGGGTAAAAAACTTAAGTTCATGGGCTCAAATATGAAATTTTATTGGAATATTTTATTGGCAAAATCTATTTTCAAGCTCCTGAACTATAATGATTTATTCTATTGAGCCCCTATTGTTTTATTGCATTGCATTGAGCCCCTATGCTTTTATTTATATAGTTATTGAGCCCCAATTTGACAGACAAACTGCAAGTGTTTGTCACGCTGTGTTAAGTGGCGAGTGACAATTAGTGTCCTATGCTGAATGGTTAAATGTTGGCTGACTAGGCTTAGTTATGCTGACTAAGCCTGTTAAATGGCAAGAATACCCTTAATAACAAAATTTCCCTAAATTAAACAAATAAGAAACCCTAATTATCTTCTTCAACCTCTTGATCTGTAGTGTTCTCCCATTTTACTCATTCTTCTCTCTTGATTTCAATGGCGCTTCAAATTGGACTAGAAATTTAAACAATACTATCTTGTCCATTTGCGCAAGTTACCTTCCATTCTCTTCTCTCTCTCTCTTCCGCAACCTTCTCGATCCCACCGAATCCTTGTGCAGAATTTAGAGCTTTCCAAATATTATGAAGCCTTTCAATAGAGAGACCAAGTTCTGAATAAAATTAGGTTGCTTCTAGATACAAAGGCGTTTAAGGATACAATTGATTTGTTTGTGGAGAGGTGCAGAGATAAAGACATCTATGTTGTTGCATGTTAAAGAGGCATTCATTCTGCTACCATATCAGTTTATTACTTAATTTTTTTTGGTTTTTTGTTTTTATTTCGAAAGGTAAAGTTTTTTTTTAATGTCATTTTTGTTGTTGTTGAATGAAGAAAATCTTGGTAAAAACTGATTGGTATAGTTTTTAGAATTTTTTTGATTTAATATAATTTGAGTTGTTGTTTTGAGGAGTGAATAAATGGGTTTTGGCTTTTGAGATAAAAAGTTGTTTGGTTCGTTGGAATTAGAAAAAAGAAACATCAAGGAAAATGAGGAATTTTTGTGTAGCAAGCACATTTTCTTGATCTGATGTGTGGAAGATGTTGCTGGCTGCATTTGGGTAGTTATTACTTATTTGCCTTGGTCACATCTTCTTGACTTAGTTGGGAAGCAACAAACTTGTCTAGCACTCTCCAATTAGTCAGTTACTTGATCAATTGGGTGCTCAGCAATATTTTTTTGGTTATTATTTGAACAGAGAGGATGCAAGCTTTGGTTTCGTGTTTGATGAAGGTGGTCTTCTTGTGTAAGCGATGAGGATTTCTAGTCCAATTTTTCAAACAAGTTATTAAAAAAAAAAAAAAGAAATCTGTCCACATTTTTGTTTGGTTTTGGTGATAATCTTATCTCAATTACATCACTTGTGGCATAGCATTTTTGCTTTTCTACGATTAGTTAATGGCGATGGGTCTCATTTGCAGCAAGCAATGTTGGGTACTCAAATTAATCATTTGGTTAAAGATGGGAACTTGCGCCATGGTTCTGTTATTCTGTTGATTCAGTATAGTGGTACCACTGTTCAAGTCCATATGTGAGAGGTTGAAGAAGATGAGAGTTACAGGTTGAAGAAGACAAATATTAGATTTAAATACCAGATATATCCCTCATTATTATTAAACTTTATTTTTTAATATGACACATATAAATAATGAATGTCCGACGTGGCATTTTTATTATTAAAATATTTAATATTTTAACATCGTTTAGTGGGTCTGTCAAATTGGGGTTCAATAGCAACATAAATAAAAGCATAGAGGTTCAATGCAATGCAATAAAAAGATAGGGGTTCAATAGAATAAATCATTATAGTTCAGGGGCTTGAAAATGGATTTTGCCTATTTTATTATTACCATAGCAAGAATCTTGTGAGTTTTTTTTAGTACACATATGGTTACCTTGTCCTTTTATAGTACAAATATTTGTATTTATACAAATAGAATTAGAACCGTTAGATTAGTACTTATTTAATTATAACAATTGATATATTTTACAGGTATTGATACACAAAAATAATCAATGGTTGTCATTAAATAAAAATTAATCTAACGGTTCTAATTCTATTTGTATAGATGCAAACGTTTGTACTATAATAAGAGCGGAGCAGGAAATAATTTCTTTTGATTTAAATTTAAGTGAAAATATACATATGTAACCATGGCAATATACCTATTTTTCAATGGAATCAATGATGATGACTAATAAGAATTAATTTAATATTTTTAATTTCTTCTGTAGTAAAAGCTCATATTTTATCCATAAACTTATCCCTTGTTGCTATATTTGTGTTGAGCTTATTCTGTTTAATGTAATGCTGTGTATATAGCATTTCACTGGGAAAAGTTCTACAAACAAGCTATGCCTCTGAGAACATGGTTCTTTATTCTGAACGTGGCAGGTACTTATCTGAAATCCGATTTCCGAGTTTTCCTTTTATCCCGCCAATTTCAGGGTGTTTTTAGGTTTTTTACGCTCATATTTGAGTTTAATGGGTGCTAGTTTGATTCTATTTACTTGAAATTAAAGTTCAACGTGGACTAGTTGGATTATAGCTTTCTACATAATTTTAAAATTTATGGATTAGGCTCCTAATCTGCTTGATCAAAACCATAGGAGGGTGTTACTTTTCTGTAGCTCCTTTCTTTTCTTTCAACTAGTAAATAATTGTTGGAGAAAACAAGGAAAGAACAAAACACTATTCTTGTATGCATAGCCTCCTTTATCATGCTTCAATCATTTTCAATGTTGTTTTGGATGGTATTAAGCTGAATTCAATTAATGGCACTTTTGATAGAGTTATTGCTTTAATGCACTGAATTCTACAAGATTAGAATTGTGGATTTGTATTTACACATAATTTTGTCTACATCATTTCCTCTTACCTATTAAATTACAAATAATTGTCTTCTTGCTCTTACATAATATGTTTTTCTATGCCACTGCAGTTATGTTGGAGAACTGCATCTCAAATTACGCTATGTAAATGCCAGTATAACCCATATCTCTGGTTATTTTATAACTGTTAAATTACAAGTCAGGTGTTTGAATTATATCATTTGTTTTTGGCAGATACCAGCAACTTCAAAACTTCAACTTGAGATTGAAAATGATATATTTAAAGGTTAGGGCTCTCGCTCTTAGTATGGTTAACATATACGTATCTATACAAAAGTCCACTTAAATTTAAATTAAATGGTTATTTTATTTTATTATAGGTTATATTTATTATTTGTTATAATTAGATAAAAATTAGTGTAACGATTTTTAATTTCATTTGTATGGATATAAATATGTCTTGAAGCAGAATTTGAAGATTAGGTGGCTTCACATTTAGTTGTATACTTTTTTTTTTCTTTTGCATAATATATTTGCAACACGTTAAATTTGACACTTTTTGTTACTTTGTCTATTCAACTTATAGGTGAACCGTTTTAACGCCTCTAATTGCCAAAAATATAACTCATAAACTCTCTGTTATAGATTCATTCAAAATAAAAACAAAATCAATTAGACATTTCAAGTAATGTTAAAAAGTGTTGATAAGTTTTATTTTTAACGAAGTGTTTAAAATGATTAGGTTATTTGTTGAGAGAATAACTTGACATGTTTTAACAAAAAAAAAAAAAAAAAAAATTGCCTCTGTTTTCTTCTCTGTTGGCCTGATACTTACATGTTGACAGATGGCTATTGGCCCCGCGCGTCTTGTGCTAATTATGACGCGACATGCCAGTTGACAGGTGGCTTGTTTCAAGATGCCTGTACTAGTAACATCCAAAACTATTTCCACTCGCTTGGTACTTATACGGTGACAGGCCAGTTGACAGATGACTCTTATCCCTGGGCGTATAGCACTTATGAATCAGTCAATCAAAATTCTCCAGATACGGGTACGTTGTTGGGAGATACTAGCCCACTTGCAAATGCATCATCTGGGTGTACAGAGAACTACATCGATCAATATGCATATTTAAATGCAGAGCAACATCAAGGCTCATCGACTGGTTCTCAGCGCTCTTTTCTGAACATTGAAAGTATGTGTTTTTTTCTTTTATTTGGTTGAAATTTTTCTTTGTTAAAAGCATGTATACTAATTTAACTATTTTGTATTTGTGAGTTTTTGTTTGATGCAGTTCCTTATGGTCGTCTTCAATATTTACCAGGGTGTTCTAAGCAAGCTCCCTATGTTCGTGTTCAATATGGAAGCAAAATATATCTTACCAGAATAGGTTTGTTCTTTTGTTTGATTATGTTTGGCATTTAGATCAACCGGCTTAAATGATATAAATATGGGTTATTGCATTATTCTCCCATGAATTTTAGTCATTTTCGCCAATCTATTTTACTTTTAAAGTTGTAGCGAATTGGTACATGAACTTTTCGATTTGTTGCAAATCTATCAGCGGTCAAAATAATCTATGTTCATACTGACTTGACATGCTGACATGACATATATATATATAAATAAATTATTTGCTGATTTGAAAATTAGAAGAAATCGATAATTTTTCTATCCTTAACTTCTATCTTATTTGCAAATATATCCTTAACTTTTATCTTCTTTGCAGTTCTATCAACTTCACTAATTATTTCAATTTTATCTAATTTTAAATTATATTTAGAGATCTGATATTTTTTATATGATCATATGCATATTTTTAAAATTTTATTCAAATATTCATAAAAATACAATTAAAATTTTTGTTGGAATTATTTTTTTTACTTGTGATTTCAACTTATTAAAATAATAAATAAAATCAAATGATTGTGATACAATTTAATATAGAAACTATAATTATACTAAAAGAAATATAAAAAAGATACACTAATTTGGGTTAGAAAAGATTTTAATACCTAAAAAATAATTAATTAAAATTTTAAAATTTACATAATAGAAGTAAAGATATATTTTAGAGAATGGCTTTCTGAATCCATCAGTTTACTTTTATTTATTTATTTTTTTGCAAATATATTTTAGAGAAGATACACTACTTTCATTTAAAATTAGATAAAATTGAGATAATTAGTGAAGTTGATAGAATTGCAAAGAATATGAAAGTTGAGGATATATTTGCAAATAAGATGAAGGTTATGGATAGAAAAATTAAATAAATATTTTAATCTTTTAAAAGGTAAAAGTATTATATAATCAATTATCTTTTTAATAAAAAATATTATTATAATTTGAAATTAATTAGAACGTAATTTCTCATTGCCCCATAATAAATTTTTATAAATCGTTTTCTGAATTAATTTTAAAAATAGTGAGAAATTTAAATTAAAAAAGAATTATCTACCAAATAATTTGGAAAAAATCTAATAAATGACTATAAAAGACAAGAATATTATATAATTTTAAAGTTCAGAGAAAATATTAAATTTATAAAATACTTATATTATCATAAAATTTTGATTAACTTCTATCATATTCTACCATAACTTTATTTCTTATTTTTTCTTCTATAATCATTAAATAAAATTATTTTACACATCTAATATGATTATCCATAGAATAAATTTTACATTCTAAAAAACTAAATTGACTATTTTTTAGAAAAAAAATAAAATGAAATAAAAAATTTAAACATTCTTTTAGACTGCGGTAAGCATTTGTTTTTGTTTTATTTATATATTACTTCTATTATTACTAAATAAGATATATTTACTAGTTATTTATAAAATAAATTTTGTTTTGTAAAAAATTAAGGGCCTATTTTTATAGAAAACTACAATTACAAAAATTGTTTGAGTCGTAAAAAAATTATTAAGACATTTCTGAGCAAATATCGGGGTTTTTTTTTTTAAGGTTTTGAAATTAATTTGACTTTTTTATATAATTTTTTTTTTCATTTATTTTGGTGTAAAAATGTAGGTGAAGGCGAAAATCCTATATTTGTTGACCATTTCATAATTACATTAAGCGAAAAGAAGACAAAGCTCCAAATCCAGGTTTTCAACAGCAATTCAAGTACTCATGATTCTTACATCGGCGGCGGACAGTAATTACTCTCTCAACCTCTTTTTTCATGTCATTTATTTGTTCTTTTAGCCTTTTATTATAGTACACATATATGTATTTATATAAATAAATTAAAAATTATTAAATTAATTTTTATTTAATTATAACAATTGATTTCAATGACACACGCACACACAAGAACAAATATTGTTTAAGCATAGCTAGATTGATGAATATAGAGAAAATTTTCAATATTGTTTTATTATTTTGAATCTAATTTTTAGCATTTTATATATTTAAAATTATTTAAAATTAAATATTGATTTATTTTAATATTGTATGAATTAAATTAAATTTTAAACTACAAATTTAACGAGTAAAAAGATTCAAAGTAAAAGGTTGAATATTAAATAAAAAATAATAATAGTTGAGGGTGAGAATATGCATTCAGCCAAAATTTTAGATCCATGAAACGTATCCCATGTTTTGCTATACATGTTGGAGCTTATTTTGTCTATTGTAATATTTGCTTATAGCATTTCCTTGGAGAATGTTCTGCAAAATCGCTTTGATTCCGTGCCCTTGAAGATTTGTTCTGAAAATGGCAGGTACTTTTCTCAAAACCAATTTCAGGTTTTGCATGCCGCCAATTTTAGGGTTGTTTTCAAGTTTTCATTTTTGTATTTAGTGACCTCTGTTATCATGGACCAATCATTTCAAGTGATGGAAAGCTGGATTGAATTGGCACTTTTGATAGAATTGTTGCCTTAAATGCATTGAATTCCACAAGATGAGAATTGTGGATTTGTATTTACACTTTTAACATTGTACAGATTCCTCGTAACTTGTTTGTGGAAAATAATTTTGTCCTATGTATGTTTTCCTATGCGCTACAGATATGTTGGAGAACTGAAGATCAAGTTGCAGTTTGTAAATGCCAATGTAAGCTATATCTGCGGCGAGTTTGTAACTGTTAAATTACAAATCATGTGTTTGAATTATATCATTTGTTAATTTTTTACAGTGGCCAGAAAATTCAAAACTTGAAATTCAGTTTGAAAGTGATTCATCTGAAGACTCCCGCCTCTGAATCTTATTATGGTAAAGTGTATATGCATTTATACAAATTATAATATTTTCACTTAAATTCAAATTAAATGATTGTTTTACTTCTTTATTATTATTATTATTATGTATATCAAGAATTATAATTAAATAAAAATTAATCTAACTATTATTTAATTTCATTTACATAGATGTAAAGGACTGAAGAAGAATGCGAAGGTTAGGTGGCTTCATATTTATTTAATTGCATATTATTTTTTTAGTGTAATACATTCGCAACTTCTTAAATTTAACATTTTGTTAGTATCTTTAACTATTTTAACACATCAAATTACTAAAAAATAAAATTTACGAATCCTTTTTATATATACTCAGTTTTAAGTGTTTTTAAGTAGTTCCATTTAAACTTACAAAAATATCAATTGAACATTTCAAGCAATATTAAAAAGTATTAACAAGTTTTATTTTTAATAGGTTAACGTGCTTAAATAATCAGTTTCTGTGTTAGCAGAATGAGCTAAGATCAACAAGTTCATGCAAGTATGTATTAAACTATTTTTTCTTAGCACTAATGTTTATCTTATCTTCTTCCTCAGTAAACTAGAGGTTTACTCATGGAAAGAAAGGAAGGAACGTGAAGAATGGTGTTTTTATTGCCTTAAGTTGGTTTCTGTTAGAAGCTAATAAGTGGTTGATATTCAGATCACGTTTGGGGAGTGTTATAATATGTAATCGAATTACTAATTAATATCTTTTTTTTTTTTTTTTTTTTGGGGACCAATGGGGGGAGGGAGGGAGGGAGGGTTGAACCGTCGTGGGGGGCTTCCTAGGGAGAAGCCATCCTTGGCCTGGGTAACTACTAATTAATATCCAAGACATGTTTGGTTTGATTTTGATATAATAAAAATATAATCAGTTATATAATTTAGTGGAAATGTAAGTTACATATGAAGAATATAATTATCTCCAACAAAAGAATGACACATGTTATATCATAGTCAGTATGACATTTTTTTTAAAATTTATTATAAGTAGAAGTGACTTCAAGTAAAATAATAATAATAATAATAACAATAAATAGTCGTTTGGTAGCTTTTGACAACGACAAATAAAGCATAACAAGTCATGTTCTCTGCTTTATAAATTCATAGTTTTGAGAGTAATGACGTATTGATATTATACAACAAACACTTGATTAGTGTGTTAATTCCTCTTCTTCTGTGTTTTACCGAGCCTGTTTCTCTTTAGGTACCATGGCTTCTAGTTCATCCAGTCCCCCTTCACAATGGGAATATGATGTTTCATATTCATAGTGCTGAAAGAGATAAACCCATTATGAAACCCTTAAACTTTGACACTTTATTCTATTGAACCCCTCAATCTTTTATTTTTATATAGATTAAGGACAAAATAGACTGAAGTAAAGAAATTGTGAAATAAATTTTGTTTACTCTATCACAATTGTGATGTCGGTTGTAAATTTTAATAGTGATTGTGTCATTAGAATTATCAATAGAAGTAAATAACCTCTATGGATATTTTTCCTTACACTTTACCCTCACCCTTTTTTTTTATTCTCCGCAAAATGTATCTTTTAACCTTTTATAACGACATATTGGTCAAATACCTAATTTCACCCCTGTACTTTACCATATTAGTCTATTGTACCCCTTAACTTTCATTTTTTCCCATTACACGTATGAACTTTTATTTTGTGTCTATATCACACATGAATTCAAATTTTTTGATTCTGTTGAACATGTGCTTGATTTCAAGTGCTTGTCCACGCTGACAACTCACATGTTCAATAGAATATAAAAAATTGACTTCATGTGTGATATAGGCACAAAATAAAAGTTCATACGTGTAATGGAAAAAATAAAAGTTGAGGAGTGCAATAGACCAATATGGTAAAGTACATGGGTGAAATTAGGCATTTGGCCTAGCATATTTAGCAACATCGAACTTGAATTATTGCACAATTTCGTTATTTCAGTCTAATTTGTCCTTAATCTATACGAAAATAAAAGATTGAGGACTTAATAAAACACAATAAAAATTGAGGGGTTCAATTGAATAAAGTATCAAAGTTCAGGGACTTTATTATGGGTTCTTCCTGGTGAAAGAAACCTCAGAGATGTCAGGATTTGTTTCTTGGAATTTCAAGTGAGTTAACTTTCTTCAATGTTTACTTAATTCTTGACGTTTGGAGAGTGCAAAGAGACTTGCAAGGAATCTAAAAGAAAAGCATAGTATAAAAATCTATAATACATGGCATATATAGAGTATGCTACTATTGCATGGTAAGTAAACCATTGTGCTACGCCAACTCCAACATTGCAGCTTCAGGTCGGACAGGTCTTTTCCTTGGTATTTCGTTTGTTCTTTTCAAATCCCCACTTCAATTCAGTCCCACCACCGTATGTATAGCTCATTTGCGACTGGGCAACGTTGAATCCATTTTCATTTTAACCCAAAAGCCCACTTTGTTGAATTATTCTGCTGTGTTTTGCAAACTGTTGGGTCATAATGTATTCTATACGTTTGATGAAATTCTTAAGTGAGCCTATTTGCTTTACCATCATCTCCCTCTTGTTTCTGTTTCTCGAAAATTTACAAAATAATTTGATCGGATAGAAATTGAAATTTGCAAAATAAATAAGTTAAGAATATATTGTATCATACCACTTAATACATCATAATATTGTATCATCTATCATTCAAAGTTGGTAGCAGTTTTGATTTTTTTATTTAAAGAAAATTTCTTTTCATTATTTAATAGAGATTAAATGGAACATATAGCATGTTCATTCTCTTATCATTTATCATTTAGTAAATTTTATTAATATTTTTTTTGAAACTTCAGAATGACATCAACAGAAATTAAATACAAGAGGCATCAACCCTTAAAAGGTTGAGAAGTTGGGGATGAACATTGAAAGAGTTGTTACAAAGAAGAATGCTGGAGTCATTTTTGGACAGCCAGTCTCTAGTTTTGTTGGTTTCTCTTGGGGAAAAAACAATTACAGCTTCAGGAGCATTGCGAGTAAGGAGATGAATTTCCTTTAGGATGGCAGAGGCTTCCCAGGGACAGGAGCTAGATGGGTTGTTAGAGAGTTGCATCGCCAAATTTACAGTCAGATTCCACAATGAAAGGCCTGGGCGGTTGTGATTTATCAAGGGATAAAAATATTTTTAGTGGTTAAACTTTCTAAAATTTGACAATCTGGTACATTAATTTTTCATTGTAACAATTAAGTGTGGCAATCTGTAAAAAAAATGACAATGGAGTGTATATAGTAGGTCACCAACAAGTTACCCTTCAACAATGCACTATTTCAAAATTAAAAGACTTTATTGCCCCTAAACTTAATAAAGCATAATAATAATAATAATAATAATAATAATAATAACAATAATAATAATAATTATTATTATTATAACAGTTATTAAAATAATAATTATTTTTATTTATATAACAAAAAAGTAAAAAATTAAATTTTTTGTCTATTTTTATTTTCTATTTCACTTTTTCTCTTTAATTCACAAATTTTAGTTAAATTTAATAAAATTGAAATTTTAGTATAGAAATGATGATTTAAATAATTTTCTTTTAGAAATATGTATTTTGTTGATTTATTATGATTTTAACAAGAAAAATAAATATTGTTATTTTTTGGTAGAAAAGGAAAATTTAAATCATTGTCATTGGTAGTTTAGTCATTTTTTTTTTATGTAACCTATTGTGTACACTGTATTGTTATTTTTTTACAAGTTATAACATTTAATTGTTATAAAAAATAGTTAAAACACTAAATTGTTAAATTGTAAAAGGTTCCAACAACAAAAATGTCTTTATCCCATTTATCAAAGATGATGGATTCTTTAATAGCTGAGGTTTCAGCTTGTAAGGCTGAGTGGCTAAACGTTTTCTTTGTGGAGATATGTTTGACTTCCCCTAAATGGTTTCTGCAAATAAATGCCAATCTGCTGTTGTTGTTGTGCTTGCTGAAAGAAACATCACAGTTGATTTTCCAAGTGTGTTGTTCCGGGGGTCGCCAATTGTTCAGGCTTGGGGAGCTTCGGGTAAAATGGTCGTCTGAGGAAGAAACGAAGGGATCTTTGGGAGATTGAATGCTGGACCACCAAGATGATAATTTAGATATTATTTGGGTAGGGTCATCTTGCTTTTTTTTGAAAAAGCATAGAGTTCCTTGATTTCCAAATGTACCAACAGATCCCCGCAGCAAGGTTGATTAACTCTGGTTGGTTGTTGGATTTGGAAAAACGATTTGCTCCTTCCCACCGGGCAATGAAAGAGCTAAATTAGACTGGATTAAGAGAGAAACCAAGGGGACTGGCATGCCAAATCAATCTTAAGAAGTCACAAAGGAATAGAAGGTGCTCCAATGTTTCGGGAGCTAGGGAGCATTTGCAGCATTATAACCCCTGTAGCTAAGATCAACACCAGTGGGGATGGCATTGTTGGCGCACCTCCAAATGAAGATTTTGATCTTGGGAGGGACCTCAAGAGACCATATAAAATGCCAGAGATTTGAATTGCCCGAATAGTTTGCTGAGGATGATGAAGGTGCTGAGGCCATTTCATTACTAGATTTTAGAAGCTTGTATCCAAATTTGGCAATATATTGTCCATTATTTTCATGGTGTGGTTGTCTCTACCATTTTGCCTTGATGTTGATATACACTGAATTGCAACTTGTTCTTCCATAGAGAAAAATCTTTTTAGTTTGTCTTGATTCCATTGTCCACTGTGACTATCTATTAGGTCCCGAATCAAGTGGGCATCGCAATTTGTCGGTTTAGAGCTGGATATCTTATAGTGAGAAAGATTAGGAATCCAAGCGTCCGACCATATACAAATAT
Source organism: Mallotus japonicus (assembly GCA_949634005.1). Taxonomy (NCBI): domain Eukaryota; kingdom Viridiplantae; phylum Streptophyta; class Magnoliopsida; order Malpighiales; family Euphorbiaceae; genus Mallotus; species Mallotus japonicus. The sequence continues at coordinate 13,602 of CATIWK010546324.1, forward strand.
CATTGCCCGATTTAACATTCCATCTGGTACCTTGTTGACGAGAGTTCTACCATACAATATGCTATTCTAAATCCAAGAAGGTTTGGAGCCCTGTTTAGCATTTAAAAAAGAGGAGAAAGGGTAATAGATTCCTTTAAGGACTCTAATACAGAGGGAGTTCGGGGCATTTAAAAGGCGCCAATCCATTTTTCCAAGAAGAGCTTTGTTAAAAAGATTAAGCTCTTTAAACCCCATCCCACCCATCTTTTTTGGCTTTGTTAATTCAGACGATTTGACCTAGTGTATTTTCCTATTCGCCTCTTACTGCGACCATCAAAATTTCCTGATGATCCTTTTTAGCTCATTCATAGCACTGCTAGGCAATTTGAAAATAGATACGATGTATGCCAGGAGAGCTTGAATAACTGATTTAATCATGACTTCTCTACCTGCTTGTGAGAGGAATTTGCTTCTCCATGATTGAATTTTGTCTTTGGCTCTGTCGATTAAGAATTGTGTCATCAATCTCTTAGTCTTGGCCCAATCTATCGGAACTCCCAAATAAGTGGAGGAGTAACTTGACTATTTGATTCTAAATTTGGAGCATATTAAGGACTTGGTGTGTTCTTCCATCCTTTTGCTAAACATGATTTTCGATTTTTTAAGATTTGCATGCTATCCTGAAGCCTTAAAGAAGTCACTAAGGATACACTTTAAACTAGAAACTTCACCTGCATTAGCTTCTCCAAAAATTATGGCATCGTATGTAAAAAAAGAGTAAGTTATGGGCCGGCAAAACCTTGAGAGTTTTATACCTTTTATTTAGCCGTTGCTTTGGTGAGTGAGAAGAGCTCTCGATAGCATATCTTCACTAATAATGAAGAGATATGGAGACAGTGGGTCTCCTTGTCTCAGGCCTCTTTGGGGTGTGAAATAATTGGTACTTTGTCCATTTATAGAGATAAAGTAAGAAACTATTGTGACGCAATGAAGAACCCAGTGAATCCACTTCTAATGAAAGCCTAACTTGGTAAGAATCGCTTGAAGGAAGCTCCAATTCACCCTGTCAAAAGCTTTAGTAAAATCCAATTTTAAAGCAAAGAAAGATTTCTTACCTTTGAATTTGGTCTTCAAAGCATGGAAGACTTCATGGTTAAGAATGATGTTTTCTTGTATGCTTCTTTCACTTACAAAGCCTGTTTGATTTTGAGAGATAATTTGCCGCAACCATGGCTTCGATCTATTTGTAATTCTTTTCGAGATCACCTTATAGATGTAGTTACAACAACTTATAGGCTTGAAGTCATTGAATGACTAAGGTTTTTTTGTTTTGGGAATGAGGCATATTTTGGTTCTGTTTAGGGTGCTAAGGAGATTTTCAGTTGTGAAGAACTGACTGACCACTCTATGAACGCCCTCTTTCACAATGTGCCAGTGATTTTAGAAAAAAGCTCCTGGAAACAATCGGGTCCTAGAGACTTTAACATGTCCATTGAAAAAGCAGCAGCCTTTATTTCCTCTGTCTGAATTTCTCTTGTAAGAGCCGAGTTGATTTCTTATGAGACTAGAGATGGGATGTGCTCAAGGTAATCATTTGAGAGAGTGGTTGCTTCCTCTGTGAATAATTTGCTGAAATGCTCTTTTGCAGCGAAAATGATGTCCTGTTCATTTGTAAGCCATGTTCCCTCTTGATTTTTAATCTTCTTTATTTGGTTGAGCTGTCTTCTCTGTATTGTGGACAAATGGAAGAATTTGGATTTTGTATCACCTTCACGTAGCCAGTGGATATGAGCTTGCTGTTGCCAATGAACTTCATCTTGATAGAGAAGTTCGTTGATTTCAGACCTTAAGAGTTTCTCTTCCTCTTTTTGTTTGGGGTTGAAATCACCTATCAGTAGTGCATCTAGTTTGGCTTTGAGAATGGAAATTTGTGTTATAACTCGGTTTTTATAAATAAATTATAAAATTAAATATTGAGATTTGTAGTATTAATAATTATTTTATTAATTATAATATTTGATTATTTGTGAAATTAATTTGGATTTTTGTGTTGAATATTATTTTAATATATTTTAATATTAATATTTAGTAATGATGTTAATGTAGTGTATTTTAATACACTTTAAATATTGTTAAGTGTGTGTGTATATATATATATATATATATATATATAGTGTGGTGAGAATTATTGGGTAGTTGATATTTAATTTGAAGTAATTTAATTTTTGTACCTATTGTACTTTTGCACAATTATTTTAATAAAATAAATATATACATAAAAACATTTTTCTCTCTCTCTTTTCTTTCCCTCCCCTCTCTCTTTCCTCTCCCTCCCTTTCCTTCTTCTTTTTTTTTTTTCTCTGCGCGATCGACAGCCCCCTGGGCAACCGAACCAGATAGCGCCACCACCCACCACCATCACCGGTCTTCACCTGACGCCGTCGACGTCGACTGGAGAAGCCCAGAACCCCTTCCTCCTTCGTCGATCGCCTCCATTCTTCTCCTCCCTCTTCTTCCTTCTAGGCGCCGAATCCTTCTCCTCCTTGCCGGTGCCGTTTCCGGTGTCTCCAGGGGCTGAGATCAGTCTCGATCGAAAGCTAATCCCTTGGGAAACTATTTCCCCAAGGTAATTCGATCTAACAACTACGAATTCAGCTCTGATTTTGATAAATTGTTTCTAGGGTTCAGAATTTAAATTATTGATTTCGTGTTAAATTGTTTTGATTCATGTTAAATTGACTTTGAATTAGTTAAATTGAAGTGATTAGCTTTTTGGAAATGTGTTTGGATTGAATTTTGGAGATCGTTTTCAAAATGGTACTATTCCGGGCTCGGGTTACTGTTCACTAGTACTGTCCCGAGCCGGAAAAATATTTTTTATTTTTAATAAATTCCACTAATTATTTTAAGCATATTTCGTGAAGCAAGTATTGTGAGATTCTGTTCTGAATTTTTATTATGAATTTTTGAATGTTTATGTAAAAATTGGATTTTTGGAAAAATTAATATAAATTAGTAATTTTTATATTTTAATTGAAATTATTGTAAATTAATATGTTTTGGATAAATTTTGAATAATAAATAGCATTAAAATAATTTTTATGAATTAATTCCTATTTTTAGCTAATTATTAGTAATTTTTGAAAATATATCCTAATAATGATTTTAATTATTAATTTTGAGCTTAAATAAGTTTTTGGGTATTTTTATTATATAA
>CATIWK010546400.1:0-10376 GCA_949634005.1 Mallotus japonicus
AAAAAATAAAATAACCCTTTACATTAATGAGTAAACACAAGAATATTAATATACTCCAATTTTCCAGCAAACAAAACATAACAATGAAAAAAACTGTTATACTACTACTAAGCGGCTGCTGGTATTAAGCAACTCCATCAATCAATTAGGTACTAAAATTTTTTCATTATTAAAATTTGTTAATTATTGTTTAATTACCTCTTTTTAAGTGTTATGTTTTGAGTTATTTCTTTGAACTGATGCTCTTTACTACTTGAAATTATAAGTTATTATGGATAATTTATTATATGCCGTGTTTAGGAAATGAAATTGTATTTGTTTGTATGATTGATTATCTAACAATTTTTGTTCTTAGAAATATATATAATATAAGTTTGATTAAATGTACGCATTACTTTTACGCTAATACATATTGCTGAACTCTAGATAATGGTCATGGACAACGAAATATCAACACTTTATGAAATTTGATATTGAAGAGAGTGCTTGTGTCTTTTACAAAAACAATGTTCATAAAATTGGATTTTGTGTTAGATTACAATATGTGAAACGTAATTCTTTGTTGTTGAAGACAAGGGCAAAAAAGGATTGACAAGAGGTGTGAATATGTAAAATTCGGGCATCCAATTACTATAATAAATTGTCTGGCACAAGTGACTTGTCAACTTGAAGTTGATGGCATGTTTGAAGTTGTTTCATTTAAAGCTTTTTGCAGTAGTATAACAGTTTTTTTTTTTTTATTGTTACCCTTTTTTTTTTTTTTTTTTTTTGACAATCAGTCTAGAAAATGAAGTCTATGAACGAGGAGAATTGAATTATTTTCTCAACTAAATGTCTTAATTCGTGGTAGGAGATTTTATCCATTTTTTTTAAAAACTAAATCAAATGGTAAAATTCCAATACCATAAGGGGAAGAAATAATAGAGTGAAGAGTTCGATGCTTGATCTCCTCAACAAAATGTCCATAATTTTTTCTACTTGGACTACTCATAAAGGACGGATATTTTACCATTCAGATTAAAATTTTTTAATTGTTGTGTTAATTTGTTTGTTGAAAAAATAAGATACACACTATCCTTGTGTATTTATAATTATTTTTATGTTTTTACAATTTCCTTTATTTATCAATATATAGAGTTATTTTGTCTTAAGAGATTTAAAAGAATTAAAATTATTTATTTTATTAATCTAAAGGAAGTGATACATCATTGGGAGAGGAATTCCTACTTCTTGGATGTAAAAAAATTGTCCATTTTCATTTGAGCTGTTATTTCAGAATAGTGGCCTGCCATCCCCATAAATAGCTAAACGACATCCTTCATGCGCAGAGTCCTGATGATGTAGATGAGCCCTTTAAAAACAATGATTGTTCCAGGAATAAGAGGGTTTTTTTTTCAATTGTATTTATAACTAGGATAAAGCTCCCTGTCGCAACTAGCGACAGGTAGCAGTAAATCATGGAGGGATCATTTTTCAAAATGATCTCCCCACCAATTAATAGCCCCTGTATCGGGGGTAAAAAGGGAAATCAAAATTTTTTTTGTAAAATATAGAGATTTAACTAGTTATTTTATAGAGATCTGGAGGACATTTTCCACCCAATGACAGCACTGTACATGACAGCACTGTACATGTCGCTAACAGCGACATGTATCGTCATCCTTATAACTAAGGCTATGTAGAGCTGTTCTTCCAGCCGAGTACCCGACAATATCCAAATACATGTTTGAACGTTTTTTTCTTGGATTCATCAGAAATGTAAATTTCTACTGTTAATACTAATAAAAGCCAAGATACAAGTTATCACAACGGATACTAGAATAGTTCTTTGTTTTCGCCAACTTAATACCCACAAAAAAATACCAATGCCAAAACAAGAAGTGAAATTTAAAATGGAAGCATGCATCAATGAAGAGAAATCTAAAAGACAAGCATAAATTCTATTTCCGGGTGTTTCGTGTTTCAAGGGAACTGTAAGCAACTTTTCATAGTACACATTTAAACCAAATACATACAAATACGTCAGACATTGTTCAGCAAGTATATATATATTATATATATACATTGCTAGCATATATACATAGGGTACCACGGAAACAGAATTATAAATACATGCACATGTGCAAATTAAAGAACACCCATTTTCATGTATAGCAAGGAAATTAAGTAATTCATAACAGCTCCTTCAGATTTAATAAAATATAGCATTTGTCCATCATCCACGTTCCAGCTGGAAAGGAAAAAGCACGCAAAAGTGGCTGCACAAGAGCCCTCCATCGGCAACCAATACTTGCAGTGGTCTCTAGCCACCTCACTCACCCAGAAAATTTAAACCATTTACCCTACATCATTACATTACACCACACTTCTCAAAATCTTAAGAGTAACAGTAACAGTAAAAATATTAACAGTTATTTGAGATTAAGTAAATACCATAATTAGGGAAGGCTATGTTAATTAATTAGGCGTAGCTTAACTACTGTTATATATTGTTATTTGAATTACCAGAGCCCAAAGAGAGTGCAGCTTTCACGTCTAATCTCCATGCAAAACCACCATTATCCATTCTCCACACGTCACATGGTAGTGTTATCGCTCTCCTTTCTTTAGCGTTACTACACGTGCTCTCATTTTGCAACCTCACTCTGCACGTGAACGCTCTGTTATTCCCAACCGCCTCCGTCACCGTAACTTTATCTTTTATCACCAACCACACCACCACTTCTTCTACTGCTCCTCTTCCTCTTCCATCGTCGGCCTCTCCCTGGCCCACCATCTTCTTATACGCCTCGTTCGTCCACGTCACCCTTCCAAAACCATCAGATACAAAACCTGGGCACGTGTCTCTCTCAAGATTCATCCTCCTCTCTTCATCTGTATACCCTAATCCCTCCATATCCACACACGTGTCCGTTACGCATTCCACTGTTACGCAGGAACAGATGACCACTCTCATGATCCGAGGATCCGTCACCGTTGGATGATCTACCGACATGCCAAACGATGTCGTCGTAGCTCCAGATATCATCATCATATCGTGATGATGGCTTTTTCCATTACCGCCAAAACTAAGCCACCTAGGTACGCTCTTTGCTTCCCTTGGTGAAAGTAGGTCAGGAGTTTCTGGTAAGAGCGGCAGAGTCACCACCGCCGTGTCTACTTTCTCTTCGCTCGAAGCCTTTCTTTTCCTTTTATTGTTACACCTCTTATTATAATTACTATTGCTGTTCAATCTTCTCCTTCCTCTTTTTGACCTGGAACTAACATCACCAATTATCTCGGGAGAAGTTGAACCTGTATTTGCCGGCTTGGGAGCGATCGGCCGGAATCTCAGCATTATCCGATCTACTGTTGACATATCATAACCACCTACACCCCCACTACCACCACCATCGTACCTAGCTATGCAGCAGCCTCCTCTACCGTCCATTTTCAGTTATTTTCTCTATTTTTCCTCTCTCTTTTTTCAAAAAAAAAAACTACCCCTCTGAACGACGACAGGTACTAACCATAAATGCGAAAGATGTTCAGGAGGAAGGAGAAATATTTATAAGAAGGGAGAGGACGACGCGTGTGGAAGTCCTACACGTGTGTAACAGTAGAGTTTAACAGCACTGGTTGAGAGGAGTAACGTGGCCTTGGGAGTTTTCATAGTGGGGTCTGTTGAATGTGAAGATTTCTGATTGGGCCCCACTCGTAGCCAATAGGATTGCTGGGTGTGTCAAGTCCTTGCTACGAAATAGGAACACGTATTCCTCTAACCTCGTGCGGTGTGTCAGGCCTAAGCAGAGCTTTTTCTTTTTTTATTTAATTTTTTACGTTCTGATTGTTCGAGAAATTGGACACGTGGGCCAATTGTATTTGAAAAATATATGAAGTACCAAACGTTTTTTCGGAGGGCATGATGACGCCACGTGGACGGTTGATGTTGACATAATCATAGATCGATTGTTGGCTTGTTGCCTATAATTAGAATACTACACCCACTTTGAAAAAAAAAAAAAAAAAAAAAATGACACTCACCCTGCAAACTCTTGGTTGGATGGTTAGACTATAGCCATAAACATTAGAATATCTCCGATAGTTTTCTTTTAAAAGAGTTTATTTTAGTTAATAAAGAGCATTTTAAAAAATCTTTTAAAATAAAGAATAAATAATTTTATTTAAATTCAATATATTTTTTATATTTTATTCTTTATTTTTTTAATAGAGATATATTAATTAATTTTTGTACAAAGTGTAAATTTTGGTTTTCTATATGTAGAAAGTTAAACTCACTTTATAAACTGTAATTTAAATTTAGAGAATTGGTTGGAATCCTATTTTTTATAATAATTCTTTATATTAAAAGGTTAAGGTTAAATAAAAAGTGAATTGGAAATGCTCTTACAAAATCTTGATTTCGAGATCCCACATTATATATTATTTCTTCCTCCTCTATTGATGTATTAAAAAAAAATGAATACTACACCCAATTTAATATGTAGCGAGTTCAATCATGTAACATGTTTAAATGCAACTAATAGTAAAGCTGCAACAATTAATCATGCAAGGAGTAGTCCATGAGTCCATCCCTCTCATCTCATGTATATGTCTTTCAATTAAATTAGAATTTCAACATTTTTATACATGATAATTTTAAATAATTCGGTTCGATCCAGACAGTATCACATGAACGATAAAAAGTCTTTCAATAATTAATTTAATACATTTGTATACATTAAAATTTGAACTCGAGACCTCGCTTAAACGGAAACAACTCCCTACCAATTAATCTCAATGGTTGTTGGTAATATTATATATTTTTTAATAATTCACTAAATGTGTAAATAAGTCGAGATATGTGATATTAACTTTCCCAATTTGCTAAAATTGAAATTATAGGATTTTGTATATTTTTAATTATATTTTTCAATTATATTGACATAATTTTTTTGATTTGCAACTCTATGATCTATACGCTCCACATGATTGATGAATAATAATAAAAATTTTCATAATTTGAGTGAAATTTTATTTTGGTACTTTTTAACTATATTATTATTTTGTATTGTTTATTTTTATTGTATTTTCATTAAAATATGTTTTTAATTTTCAAAAAAATAGAAGATTCATGTTTTTTTTGTTAAAAAAATTATTAATTACTTTAATTTTTTGAAAAATAAATAATTTGTTAACTTGTTAATAATTTCCTATTTAATATGGGCTCTTGCTATGGTGCAAATATTTGTATCTATGCAAATGAAATTAGTGTCGTTAGATTTATTTTTATTTAATTATAACCATTGATCATTTTTGTGTACCAATACATATAAAATATATCAATGGTTGTAATTAAATTAGCAGTAATCTGACGGTTCTAATTGCATTTGTATAGATACACATGTTTGTATTGTAAAATGACTCTTTAATATGATTTTTTTTTATCAAAAACAACTAATTAAATTGTCTATTATTGATATATGGAAATAAAGAAACAGATTATCTTTCAATTATATTAATTATATTTCCTTAACATGTGTAGATGTGAAAATAGAGATATAATTTTTGGATGAACATTTTTGTAAGCAGACTCTTCCAAATTTTGCAATGAACATTTTTCTCTTGCCAAAATCACTTTGTGATAGCATTGAGAGGTTGATGAATGGCTTCTGGTGGCAGAGTAGCAAGTCGGATAGTAAGGGCATTCGATGGATGTGCTGGGACAGTTTATGTGTTCCTAAGAGCAATGGTGGTTCGGGTTTCAAAAGGCTCTGAGGCTTTAATCTTGCTATGCTAAGTAAACAGGCCTGGCGTTTCATCAAACATCCTGATTTGTTGGTGTCGCGCTTCTTTAAAGCAAGGTATTATCCCCGTACTGATTTTTTCCATTCTAATTTGGGCTCAAACCCAAGCTTTGTTTGGTCTAGTATTTGGGCAACAAAGGATATTCTAGCGTCTGGATGTAGAATGCGTGTAGGGAATGGTATGAATTTCTCGGTGTGGAATGATGCCTGGCTTCCGAGTGAATCGAATCCAAGGATCACTTTGCCTGTTCTTGAAGGTTTAGAGGAAATTTGTGTTTTGACTCTATTGAAACAGGATGGTTCAGGGTGGGATGTGGATGTGATCTCAGACTTATTTAATGAGAGGGACAAAGATCTCATTCTTCAGATTCCTCTAAGCCAACGAAGAGTTAATGATGAGCTAATCTGGTCAAAGGATTCCAAGGGGTTCTTTACTGTTAAAAGTTGTTACAGGGCTATTTATGGAGAGCATCATCAGTTGCCTGCTATGAATTGGAATAAGATTTGGAATCTTAAAGTTCCAAGTAAAGTTAAAAATTTCATTTGACGTGCATGTAGAAATTGTCTTCCAACTCTGAGTTTACTTCAGATCAAAGGAGTATCAATTAATCGCCAATGTCTTGTATGTTTAGCTGCAGCTGAAACCACTGTGCATTGTATTGTTGATTGTCTTACAACCCATAATTATTGGCAGCAAGTTGCTTTATTCCCAAGAATTTCAGGTACAAGCTCTTTTGTGGAATGGTTGAGTCGTATTTTCCAACTGATGTCTGTAGATGATTGTGCCATTGTGGCTATGATTGCTTGGCAACTGTGGCAAAACAAGAACGACATTGTTTGGCATCACAAAGCAAAGATAGTTAGAGCTATTCAGATGGCAATTTTGCTAGAGGTCCTCAGTGGCAGCAAGCTCAGATGCTCAAGAAGTCGATGGAGGTTGACTCTCAGCCTAGTTCAGACGGTGATCTAAAGTGGTCCAAACCTTGCACTGGGTAGATTAAAGAAAATGTGGATGCGGCTTTGTTTTCTGGTTTAGGGTAATACGGTGTTGGCTATGTTCTGAGAAATCATGAGGGTGCTTTTCATTAGTGCTTTTCAAAAGGGTCTTATTGGTTGTCCTTGTCCAAAGGAGGCGGAGGTGTTAGGGATCATGGAAGTTCTGAGCTGGTTAAAGAGAAAGGGTCTGGATCATGTTATTGTCGAAACGGATGCAAAAAGTGTTGTGGAGTGTATTCGTTCTTTTTCAGGTTCTTCAGCTTTTCAGCTGATTATTGATGACTGTAAGCTTCTTTTATGTCAATTTGACAATGTTAAGCTTCGTTTTGTTAATCGGTCTGTGAATTCTGTGGCCCATCTGTTAGCAAGGGGTTCGGGTTCTTTGTCAGACTTGGTGGAATGGTTGTCTAGGCAACCACCTTCTATTGTTAATCTTCTGTTTTCTGATATTGCTTAATGAAAGTTCTGATTTCTTCTAAAAAAAAAAAGGATGAAAATAATAATTTGTTATCGAATTTTTATTAATTAATATGAAATTTTAAGGTTTGAAGTGTACAATTTTTTTTTTTTTGAACAAGTGTACAATTTTTTTGTTCAAAAATTATCACACAAAAATTGCTGTCTCAGTTTGGCACAAAATAGAGAGACAGGCACTAAAATCTCTAAATTATTGAAAGTTGAGACCCAACCACAACCTCCGATGTCAAAGAGAGGCAGTGGCCAGTGGGGAAGTTGGAAGGTCATCTCCGAAAGCTTTTGAACTAAAAATCGGCTACAAAATCTCGAATTAGATTACTGACAAGCCAATCACCAATGTCATCTTTTGCTGCCTAATTACCACCCACCACTTGTAGCAATGATTTGGTAGTGTTGCCCACATCTTTCCATGCGTACTAGAAAAATAATATTTGCACAGTATTTTCTTTCCAGCCAATCACAAAATTGCAGCAAGATACTTTCTAACTAAGACCAAAACCCATCAAATAATATTAGGCCGAATAATGTCAGTTGTCAATTTTATTGCACAATTTTGTATCATAAATTTTTCGTATACTTATCATAAAAATATGTAATAAATTATATTAATATATGTTATTTATATTAAAAAATTTATTATCGATATTTTTTAAACTACTAATTACTAATATTCAGATCTTATTAGATTATGATTAATTCAATTTGTTATGAGTAGAACTATAAAAACAATAAAAATCTTAATATCTAAATACAACTATATATATTACGACTCGAATAAAAATGTTATTTAAATAAGAATAGTCTCCTTTTGGCTGATGTTTTTAATTTTAGTTTGGCTAAAAATTTTTTAACTATAGGTAAATTAGAAAAGCATAATACATTCATGATCCTTTGTATTTGTTCTTTTTTGTCAGTTTGACACTTCAATTTATAGTTTTGTTATTTTAACACCTGAATTCATCTAAAATATAATTTTAAAAAACTGCAAGTAGAGTTGTCAAACTAACAAAAAGCGGCAAGTACATGGGGTGGTAAATGCATTATGTCATCACATTAGTACATTTTAGGAAAGTTTAAGTATTGAAATGATAAAATTATAAGTTAAAGTGTCAAACTAATAAATTATACCAAATATAAGGGACCGTAAATATATTTTGCAATTAGAAAAAGAAATTTTTTTTTACTCAACCAAACTTGTCCATTTGGCACAATATTCAGAACTTGAAGAGAACAAAAACCTTCCGCCAAGCCTCACATTTTTGCCATGGCCTTATCATCCAATCTTTGAAAACTTTCGATTTTTTTAACTTGAACTTTGATGTTTTCTTTTTTTTTTTTCATTTTTAATCCCACAATAAATACTACTGTTTGCTGATTTAAATGATAAAAAAATAAAATTTTGAAATAAAATTTTATTTTAAAATTTTATATATAAAAAAATTCATTTATTTTATTTAAAAATCGAAATTTTTGTAAGCACAACAAATGAAGACATCATATGAAAAGAATTCCATTTCCAAAAAAAAAAAAAAAAATGAAAAGAATTCCAGAATAATTTTGGTGTGGAAAAAAGTTTCTAAGCTAGGTGAGGTGGTGGACCCTTAAAGATGTACACGTACGCAAACAAACTTGAATTCAATTGAATCAAAGCAAATGGTAGCCACCGATCGTGATCTATCATATCATAATCATCAATCATCATGCATGCGATCTAAATGCAGGTCCCACTTATATGGGACATCATTCAATCGTACGGTTTTCAATATGTTTTTAAGATCATATAGTAATTGGTTGCCAGATGCATCTAGATCTAGCGAGGGAGGGCCATTTTTTAATCAAAATACACATATCATATCATGTCATTAAAAGTACTCTTTTTGCATGTGTAGATGTATGTTGATTAGCTAGCTAGACCATGTTTTTTTTTTCTTCTCAAAAGGTGTGGTTAAGGTTTGGCTCAAATTTAAATAATATTAAATAATTATATGAACTTAATTTTTATTTTTATTATTTTCGTTAAAATAAAAAACAAAATTTAGAAATTAATTAAGATAATATATAACTTAATTATTGCATTGTCAAAATATTAATATTTTTATCAAGATGATTAATCAAATAGTCATTTAATTTTTTTAACTAAAGAGAACTTCATTAAATAGAAAAAGGTGTAATATAATTGTAATAATAATAGATATTGATATATAATGATATAGATACAAGATATTAATAGAGGTAATATATAGAGTGTGTGTTTCAGTTGTATAGTTCGAAAATAGAAAAAAAAAGGTGTACGAACAATAAGAGACTAACATACTTAGAAGTCAAAAGCAAACTTCATAACAATTCAAAACACCAAGATGTTTTTTTTTGAAAATAAAACACCAAGATGTTGAAAAATATTAAGAGTGATTCTTATATATTTTACATATATTATTATATTTTAAGATTGAATATTTTCTGGTCAATAAAGAGATCATATGAATTAGGTGCAATTCTTTTTTTTTTTTTAAATGAGGACGATATGATTTAAAGTTTGCATTTAAGAATATCCTTAGAGATGAGTTATCACTTTAATCTTTGATATACAATTTAAATATTTTTAATTTAATTAATGAAAATGAAATATATCTATTTTTCATTATGATCTAAACGTAAAGTACAGTATACCCAAAATAGATTCAAAAAAATCTCAAATTGCTAACCTTGAAATTTTCAATTAAATTAAACAATCTATTACATTTTTGGCTCTCTGAAATGGGACACATATGCACATGAGAATTTGCAGATATGACCGCTATATAAATCGATGGTGCAGATAAATGAATCCCGAAAAATTTTTTGTAGCAGTCATATGCTGTAAAGTGTAAACCAACAATAAGTATCAGGGCCAAAAATAAATAAATAAAGAGTTGCATGCAGGCCTCCCTTAATGGTGTATCCTTGTCACAAGTCACAACACAACCCATTATCTGTAAGACTATAATTCATGATCGATTTGGCATGGCAATTATTACGATGTTGCCGCAAAGCGTTACCCACGATGAGACAATGTTTTTGAGCCACGATACATGCATATGTATAAAGGTTATATGGGAACTTGCAAATTATTTGGTGAAA
>CATIWK010546457.1:0-10401 GCA_949634005.1 Mallotus japonicus
TTCACTCAGTGAGGTCTGAACCACCCTCAAATATTTTGTTTCAGGGAATTCTACTTTCTCAGACCTCAGTACTAGACCTCTTTGCTGGTCTTCTTCAGTCCCGGCTAGATTTTGTAAATTCCAGACTTAAGGTCTTTTGTATCTAGAGCTGCAGTAGTAATATTACTTATGTGTTGTAATATTTTATTTATTATTTTATGACTGAATTGACTTTCAAGAATATTGTATGCTGGTATTTTAATTATGATATGAGATTTGATTTATATTGTAAAAGATTTAATTTATTGTTATTTTTATGATTGTATTTATTTGAGTTTATATTTTAAGGCTTGCTACGGGTTCCGGATTATAGTAATTTCCGTTCCCTAGCGCCGGTCATGACTCCCGGTTTTGGGTCGTGACATCCCTCCTCCATTTTGGCTCTGTGGAAATGTCACCGCTGGCCGACACCAACCAAGGAATCCTGTGCATCTTCCGGACATGCAGTAGTAGTACAGGCGGTTCTTGTTTTGATCATTTTCGTAAATCTTGATTCCATCCTTCCTTCCACAGCCATAGTTCACATTCAAGTACTGTCCTTCCCAATTATTTTATGATGTTGCGCTTGAATCCGACATTGTGGTGCCAAGCAAATCAAAACCCTATATTTCAGCTTCTTGCAAAGAAATGATCAAAAAAAAAAAAAAGAGGAGGAGGTAGGTAGGTAAATTCCACGATTGAAATAGTTTTTAGGTTAAATTTTTGTAAAAGAAATTATTTGCTTTTATTTATACTCAATTAGAAAAGGGCATTTTTGGATTTTAAAAAATATTTTTTTATCTCTACCCCACTTAAAAACATAAATTTAACGGTGTATAATGAAGAAATCTAATGGAGGGGGAAAATAGTTCACGGTGTCAAATTTCAGGAGGTATTTAATTGACTTTTACAAATATATGGATGAAGTAGTTAATTTGTCCAAACCTCATGGGGTAATAGTAATTTACCCAAAATTTAACTTTGTAAAAATATTGGTTATTATCAACGTTTGAGTAATTTAATAAATAAAAAACTCGGTGAAAGTTGAGCAATTTAGTGGTGTAACTCCTTTCAAGATATTAATATATCAATGACTCAACCCTTACCTCTCTTTCTCTTCCCGTTCAATAATAATAATAATAATAAATTCACTTTTGAAGGGAGAGCATGACGGAGTGGGGATTAAATTCATACCCTCTACCAATATCTTGGTTCCGTGATAAGATGATAAACCATCCATTTTAAACGGGTTAGACACATGCTTATCTTGAAAAGTATTAATAATGAAAATAACATTCAGCAAACACATTATCTTATAGAATTAAATTAAAATAGTCAAGTGATAGACTGCAAGTTATTATCCCAATCAAGTTAGATGGCTCGGGTGTAATCCCCCGAAAGAAAAAGATTGAAAGTTGGGACTTCAAAATCTCAAAGGTATCATGAAGTATAAGATTTAAATTTTATCATCCTCAATTTAAAAAGAAATATTCTATAATTCATCAATACTTAGCTCACATCATCTCTATTAAAAAAAATTGCATGAAAGTCCTTAACTTAGAGATTGAAATATGAATCAAATCATTCCTATATACAAGAGTTATTTGGTCCAGCATCTGAGTTCATTTTTTTCAAAAAGAAAAATGGAAAAAAAAAAATCAGTTTAGGAAGGTTCATTACTTCTACTTTAGAAGACGTACTTTGATTGCCAAACCAATTTCATATGACAAATGAATTGACCTTGAAATGTCCCTGTTAATTCGTAATCTACTTTACATTTGAGGCATATCGGTTGTGTTTGGTTCGCAGTTTAATTCGTCAACCGTAAAAAGGTAAAGAATTCACCAAAATAAAATTTAATTCATATTTCCCATTTGTAGGTTAAAAACAGTCTAAATAATTTTACATGGGAAGTTCTAATTAGTTCCCTGTATAACTTAAATTATAATAATTTTCAAATTATATTACACCTAATTACACTTTTCTCTTTCCATTTACAATTTTGAGAGGAAATAGGAGACTCAATTCCAGATAGAATCGTGATGTTCATAAGACGTTGACTAACAAATCAAACAACATAGACAACACCTAATTAAATTTGTAAAAGTAAAGTCGCCATAACTTATCTTTACATACATTCATCCCATAACATTACATTTATGTATTATTGCGAGTTCTTTTATTTTGCATAAATCATTACTATTTTGCAAATAAAATGTATGATAAAAATAAAATTTCCTTTTCTAGAAGTCAAATCAAGTTAAAAGTAAGTTCTTTTTTTTTCCCAATGCTAAAAAAAATTAAAAATTATGAGAAAATGAACTTTTCAAGAGATTTTTTTTTTATGAAAAAATGATTTATATATATCAAATATATTACATACGATCGTTGAATACTGTGACATACATAAGAGTAGGCCAAAAAAAGAAAAAACCTTCCAATAACAATGAAAGGCAGTTCATAAGAGTTCAATGCGAGTCAGACACATTCTCTTAGTGAGCCCATCCTCTTACCCAACTGAGTTGGCCTCAAGCCCAAGCTCAAGGCAAACTTGTTGTTAGTAAACAAAGATGAATGATGATGAGCACAGCAGAAGATGAAACCTAAAGAGTAAAGACCTTTACTATAGCACCAAACATCATGATCTGAGAGTGCCACTCTTATAAGACGGGAACCAATCAAAGTTCCAATATCAACATCTGCGTTTACTGAACCAACAAAAATAATTAAACTAAATGGGCAATCTTGCATTTGGATGCACCAATGGAAACTGTAACAGATTGTAAACAAACCCCTTTAGTTCTAGCATGTTAATTAGCCCTGCCTCATGTCATCTCGTTGGTCTTGCAGCATAATTAGTTGCTTGGCAACCAAACTCAGTTGATTTCCAGAGTATCATGCCACGATAATAGAAATCAATCTCTCATGGATTAAGATCTCACTTGTATGAACATCTTAAACTATCCTTCCCTGTGATCTTTGAATAGAACATCAACAAAGAACTGTACTTGGCACTTTCTGCTTCCTGTTTCAATCTTTCAGAATTGCATCCCTTCTTCACATTAATAGTCATCTCAAAAGCCCCATCTTTCCAGAAAGCAAAGCATTTGACCGAGGGAAGTTTGGCAAACCAACCAGCACTGTTTAATCATGCAAAGCATTCTCTTGTGAGCATCCAACCGGACACAATGGTAACCTTCAAGGGAGATCCACAAAAAAAGAAATTATAGAAATGGCCAGCCCAGTATAAGTTTAGGCATGCGACGTGCACAAGAAAAATGCTGAAAACAAATCATTAGCACTTAAAATGGTATAAAAATTAAAAATTACAGCCAAACTACAGTGGCATTTTCTTAGCCTCCTGCTAATGATACACATTTCTTAGTCATCACACCTTCATTCCAGAGACAGAGTGTAGCGTAAAAATGAAATCATCAGACAGGCACAAGGTCTGATAATCGTGGTATATCAAATAAAAGAATCAAATTTCATTTTTTAATTATATCTTTACAATTGGAGGAGGCGTGGAACCAAATCCAGAACTGTATAATCTAAGCAAACAAACAAATCTGGTAGAGCTCACCAGTCAATGAAACTACCATTGGAGTGTTTAAACGATCCTCTATGGCCAATCTACATAATTTACAGCGATTCTACTGGTCTAGATTCTGAACTACGCCTTTGTTCCTCTATGAAGCTAGGATGGCGATTATTCTCAAATGTATATAACTGGTAGCCAGAGGGACTAGACAGCTGACCTGAGCCACTACTGCTCACTGACCTCTCAATATCATCCTTCTCAGCTACAAGAGGAATTGGCCTTTCTGGGATAGTAGGAATTGCCAGGTCTGTTTCCAACATTTTCACAACCTGATCCATAGTTGGCCTGGCATATAACTGTGGATGAGAACAAAGAAGTGCAACCAAAACATATTTCTCTACAACATCGTTTGGCCCTAACTCCGGCATACCATCTTCAATAACATCTAAAGTTCTCCCTTTCCTTACCAATGACCATGCCCAATCAGTCACAAGTGAAGGTTGGCTCTCATCAGTCATAGCAAGTGCCTTCTTGCCACTCAAGAGCTCAAGAAGCACAACTCCGAAGCTATAAACATCACTTCTCTCTGTCAGTTGCCCATACAAGGCATACTCTGGAGCAACATATCCCATGGTACCAGCTACCCTAGTGCTCAAGTGAGTGGCACCCTCTGGTGTAAACTTGGCAAGTCCAAAATCTGCAACCTTGGGCTCAAACCTGTCATCCAAGAGTATATTGCTCGCTTTTATATCCCTATGAATGATTCCCGGTTGAACACCATAATGCAAATAAGCCAATCCTTTTGCAGTCCCTAACGCAATCTTTTGCCTGATAGGCCAACTAAGCTTTCCCTCAGCACCTCCAAACAAATGATCATATAAACTACCGTTCTTCATCAAATCACACACAATTATCCTCTGATGACCCTCAAAGGAAGTTGTAGCAGTACAATACCCTCTCAAAGAAACAAGATTAACATGCCTAACACTGGCAATAACCTCAACTTCATGTACAAAGCTAGCATCACCAGCAGCAGTTAAATTCTTAAACCTTTTAAAAGCAACTTGAGACCCATCATGCATCACACCTTTATACACATTTCCATACCCACCTCTTCCAATAATATTGTCCATAGAAAAATTCCTAGTAGCTTCTTTAATCTCATCCAATGTGAACTTAACCAAAGTGGTACTTTCACTAATTGACTGTAACCCAGAACTCACACCACCCGTAATCTCAACTGCCCTACTGCTAATTCCATTCCTTCGTTTTTTCTTTGTTCTTCTAAAATACCAATACCCGCCAATAATTAGCAACCCAACACCTAAAATCACAACCAAAGCCACAACCCAAATCAAAGATTTCTTCTTTTTATGCCCCGATTTTTTGGGTACGAGGTCTAACAAAAACAAACACTTAGCAGTACCTCTATCAGCAGGGCCAAACCTATTCAAAAACGCCCCAGCGTAAATCGCAGGATACACTTGACAATCGGACAAGTTCCCTATCGTTTTTCCGGGCAAGTACGAGGCTTGTAGCCTCGACATGCTCGCAGTACAAGCCGCGCAAGGCGAGTTGTTGTCAAGCGACTGATTGCAGTTCGAAGCGACGTCGTTTAAGGAGGATGCAGGAACTAATTCCTCGAACCGTGACCTCGTAGTGATGTTCATGCAACCTTCAGAGATCCAGCTCGTGTTGTAGCCGCAGGAGGATCGAATATCGAAATTAGTATCAAATTTGCTAACGACTTTCTGGTAAGCGCGCCAGCACGACTCGGCGGAGGTGAGCGGGGGCAGGAACGAGTTGGTGTGTTTGAGGTAATAGGACTGGACGAGTTTTAAGCCATTTTTGATGTATTGACAAGCTTGATTAGGGCCGAAATTTACAGGCTCGGAGGCGGCTATTAGGTCGCTGAGGACAGTGAAGTTGAGGGGACAAGAAACGGTGTCATTATTCTGGGAAAGGGTGGGAGCAAAGCAGAGAAATAGAATGGTAAAAAGGAGGTGGTGAAAGAGGGACATTGAGGAGAGCTAGAGCTAGGGATTTTGGTTCATTGAAGAAGAGAAGAGGGAGTTGTTAGAGATAGAAAGGAGGATGAAGATTGGATTTGGATACTTTTGTGTTGTTGTTGACTAGAGTTGAGCTGTAAGGAAGAAATTGGGTGTTTTTGATGTATTGCATGTAGCACTTGACTCAGCTGACAGTTTCGAGAGGATAACTCGCAGATTCTAAGAAGGTTACCGGTTGTTGTTTATTTTATTTTATTTTTGGATTAAAACTCTTTAATTAACTAATAATTATGTTGTAATAGATTCCTTTTGTTTTTAACTAAATACTGTCATAGATCCTGTTCCTTGTTATTTTTTAGTAATTATATTCAGCTAATTATAAATGAAAATTTTCCTATTGGTTAATATTAAAGCACTTCTAATGATACTTTTTAAAATAAAGAATATAATTTAAGTAATAAAGAGCATCTGATTTTCATCAAATGATCTAGACTTCATTAATGGTGATCATTAGTTACTTATATATTTGATATTCTAGTTTTCCTCGCATTAAAAGAATTTGTGTTGTTGTATTGTATTTTTAAAGATATTTATAAACTTTTTTTTAAGTGAATGACTTTTGTAGAGTCTATAGATTTTTTTAATGATTGTTATAAAGTTTAATGATTTTTATATACTTTATTTTGAAAAAAAAAATTATAACTTTTATTGACATTTGATAACTTTTATCGATTTTAATATACATATTTTGATCTAATAAATTAAATTTTATCATATAATAAAAATAAAATTTTAAAATAATTATTAAAAGTGGATGTCTTTAATTAATTTTTTTAAATAATTAAGATATTTATTTTATTAATTTCAAATAAAAAAATATCAAAGAGTTTTTTCAGTTAATAGATTTTTCCACAATCCACCATCTAACATATATATATAATAAAAAACATGATAAACAAAAATAAAAAATATTAAAAAAAGTGAAAATAAATTGAAATATAAATAAGTAGACTGATATAAAGTACCTTGTGGCACTTTCCATTAATCCTTGATAGAGCATCATATTTGGAAGTCATTTAAAGTCATTCAAATTCTTGAGGTAAGGTGAATGAATTTTTATAGGTTTATATAAATAGGAAAAGTTTTTCAAAGTCATTTAAAGTTCACAAAATTTCATTATTTATAAAATTTTATGAGTTTTTGAATATGAAGTTACTTTTATTCACTATTTAAAAGTTCTAATTAGATATCCTGATTTTTATAGACTTTTTAAAGTTTATAAAAATTATTATTGAATATACCCTAACTTTTAAAAGTTAGAATTGAAAATCCCATAACTTTTTAAATCTATGAAAGTATTTAAAAGTCCTAATTAAATATACTCTAATATCCAAAATTAAACTTTGCTTATATTTTCATAAATTTTTATAAGTAATAATCGGCACCTACTTTTGCCAAAAAAAAAAAAATCGGCACCTACTCTAAATTTTTGCTATTACGCTACATATAATCCATACTAACTGCTAGTACGTTACATATAATAGTGTAGCATATGAATTGCTTAAGATGAACACTAATTACCTTTTCTTTATTAAAAATTACCAAGAGGTCATGGGTTCGATCCTTGGGGTACTCAAATCATGGTTCTGGTTCATGATGTACTGCTGGGGATAATATTTCACACTCTATATATATAATTAATATATATAGTAATAATAATTATATAATATCATAGATATTGATAGATATTGATATAGATATTGATAGATATTGATATAGATATTGATAGATATTGATATAGATATATATATAATATATAGAGTGTGTGTCTCGTCTGTATCTGATATGTATCATTGTTCGAAAAAAAAATTACAAACTGGGGGAGAAGATAAAGGATATTTAACATCGGATCTTCCCATTATATCTATGAGGATTTGGTCGGTTGGCCAAAGCTAAGTGAACCAATAGTAATTGCTTGTTTCATTATCTTTTGATACACCCATCAGATAGGAACAAAATTTAAAATAGAAATTTATAATGTATAAAAAAAAAAAAAAGTCTCTGAGGTTAAATTAAATGGTTAAGGTGGAGGTGTCAGGATTTAGAGGTTATAAATTCAAGTTCTAACATTGTACATTGCGGTCTATATTAAGATTTTTTATTGAAAAAATTATAAATTTAATGTCTCAATTTTTCAGTTTTTTTTATTTGAATGTCTAATTTTTTTTTTTTTTGCAATCAAGTGTTTGAACTTTTAAAAAACATACCAATGTAATGTCTCCGACAGATTTAATGTTGACTGGGTGCTGAGTCAAATCAAACGGGACTCATTTTTATCCCAGTTATTAGTCATATCATGTGTCATGCGTATTGCATTACGTAAATGATAAAATTACCCTCATTAAAGATTATAAATTGACAAAAATAACCACAATATTAACTTCTACTGCACATATGAAGGGTGACCGAATAAGAGTAATTTTGTCATTTAAATAATGCAACACATGTGACAAATGCATTAGTTAATAACTGGGATAAAAGTGAGTCATATTTGATCTGAGTGAGCACACAATCAGCATCAAATCGGCCGGAGACATTACATTGGTATGATTTTTAAAAGTTCAAACATTTAATTGTAAAAAAAAAAAAGATTAGACACTCAAATAAAAAAAACTAAAAAGTTGAAACACTAAATTTGTAATGTTTTCTTTTTCATTTTTTTTACCAAAGGGGAAAGAGGATGGTGGGTTTTGGTTCAAGATCCACCTTAGTGCCCCTCATTAGCCCCGCCTGGAACTTGGCTTATATTAAGATTGAACCTCTTAATTATCACCTTAATGTAAAATTTAACACTATAATAATAATAATAATAATAATAATAATAATAATAAATATATTTTTTTGAAATATAATAATAAATATATTGATAATATATAATTGTAATTTTTTTCATTAGTTAAATAAATAAAAATAGATGAAGATTAGAACACAGGACTATAAAAGCATGATACTGAGTTCATTTAATGCACATGACAATAGTAATGTCTTTATGTTTTTTTTTTTGAAAATAGTGATGTCTTTATGTTATTCTCAGTTGTTCAGCTTAATGATCGAATTCTCCACTGAGATTTGTATTAATATTCCTCTGAAATATTTCATTCCATAACAAAATCAACATATATTTCTATCTAGAAGATTATGCATTAAAATGTGGTAAATTTTTTCATCAAAATGTTTGAAAAAAGAAAAAAAAAACATTAGAATAAAAATATTATAGAACAAATATGAAAGGGAATATATTCACCACGTGGTTTTATTCTTTGGCTACCTCAAAGAAAATTAAATTTTTATTTGTTTGATTGAATTTTATATTGCAATTAAACAAATTATTATAATTTATTAACAACTCTAATCTAAGTGAATTCAACTTTTGACGCTCAACTTGCTGTCATTTTCTATTACATGCCATTCCACATTTTTTAAATTCAAAATCCCACCTCAACATTGCTGTAATGATGATCCAATGATTAAATCACAACAAATCATTAGTTTTTATTAAATTAAATATTTGGTTTTAGGATTTTTTTAACTAACCGCAATATATATATATATATATATATCATAACATGAACATTATAACTATACAAACATTCTTAGTGAAATAATGAGTGTAGTAAGACCTATTTTACAAATTATATAAAAAATTTTGAATTTTTGATAAGTTAAATAAAAAATTTATTAAAAAATAATCATAATTTATCTTTTTTGTTTTTTTGGATGTAGCGATCGAGTACAATTCTTTCTTTTAAATTTATAAATCTCTCACTATAAAAGAGTAAAATCATCATAAAATATGAATAAATAGAAATATAACGCTATATCTAAATAAATTATTATTTATTTAACTGAAAATAACAAAAAAAATAAAAATAAGAAGGATAGGAAGGAAGAGTCTAAAAAGGAGTTGGTGGGATTGGGAACGAGAGAAAAGGAGTTAAAAATTGATATGATTTTGAAGTGTATGGAGTTAGGTTATCATTTAAAGTTGCCTTTGATTTTTTTACAAATGTCATTTTACTGTCTTGTCTGCTAATTGCAATATTATTGGCGAGCGTGCTTTAGGGTGTGACCTGTGCTTCCTAATTTCATTGATTATTCAAAAATTGACAACGTACAATGGATAGAGTTAACAGATCAGTGTATTGCTTAGCAGCCATTGACAAAATGGTTGTGGGTTTTAGAGTATAATTTGAATAATTTAGCCACGGCAACACTTTGTCAACCGATGAGTTCTGGTTTCTGCTAGCAGAGGCAGGCAGATGGGAAAATTAAGTACGTTCCTGGAAAGTTCTTTACTATTAATTTTCAGCATGAGTGTTGTATTCCAGTCAAGTTCTTTACCGTTAACAATCAACCCCTTTTTTTTTTTTTTTTTTACCATCACAAACTGAAAATGGTGGATTTTGAATTCGAATTTTCGAGTGGTATCGCAGGAGCTTGGTCATGTATCACTGGTATTAACAATCAAGCTATGCACTATAGATATTATTGGAATATTAATACCAAGTATTTTTCAATACCTAGGCTCGCTTTGCTATTACTGTTTATTTTATTCTAATTTTTAATTTAATTCTGTCTAAGTATGGGTTTATTATTTAGGATGGTACCAAACTTTAAACTTGTTTCATTTTGGTGATCAAACTTCAATTCGTATCTTTTTGGTTGTTGTACTTCTATTTAATTTCAAAATGGTTACTCATAAACTTTTTCTAATCCATAAAGAATTCAGGATTGCCAGTTTAGTCTGAACTTGAACTTTCTTTACAAATAAGT
>CATIWK010546541.1:0-19031 GCA_949634005.1 Mallotus japonicus
CCTCAATATCTGTTTTCAATCGGTCGTCTCCTCTATATCAAAAGTGAAGTTGGTTGAACTAATGTCTTGGGTGATTCAGTTCGTCCTGCCATTTGGGTCACCACTAAGATTACTGCTTGCTCACCTCATCCAGTGTAAACAATATTTCTTGTTTCATTCCTTTCTTCGACTCCACATTGCTTTTTAATTAGCCAGGCGGTAATCAGCTAATGTTTATAGCTGAACATTCCAGGCTCAAATCTTGGGGTAGGTAGGGAGTAAAATAAATTGATTTGGACTTTAGTCCACCCCTGCCTTTTTATTAAAAAAAAAAAATTAGCTTTCTTTTTCTGTTGATCAAATGCTAATTTGTATATTAGGATGTCCATTTTATCCTAACTACGTATATATTCCTCATTAAAGTTTTACAACATGAAGTTGATAGGTTTAGATCAGATAACAAGCAACTCTATATACCCAATTTATCTAGATAGGATCACCATCAAGATCTAAGATATAAATGCCCCATTCTCTTCTTGATCTTTTTGTCTTCACTAGTTTAATTATCACATAGAAGGCTATCTATGATTTTTGGTTGTTTTTTTTCACCTAGCAACACTAGTGGAAAACATAAATACAAGCTTATACATAAAGCAAAGACAAAGATAGAATACTATGCAACCAAATTTTCCAAAGATCTCTAATTGTCTTCTTGAATTGGTCCTTTACATATTTCTTAAGCTTTTAAACTTCAAACAACCTATAACAACACAAGCTGAACACAGCTAAAGTGTAAAAGATCATGTTTGGTTCGCAGAATAGACCGAGAAGATAATAGCTATTCCATAAGGATTAACTATTATTTGCTTTGATTCAAATTTTGTTATGAATAGTAATTCTGTAATTTTTGAAGGATTGTCATTCTGCCAAAAACTAAAGAATAGGTATTGTTTATCCCTTAAAATAGACCATTTCCATTTTTACCCCTCACAAAAATTATCTTTCCTTCTTTCTTCTACTCCACTCATCAATTCCTATAGCTATAAGAATAGTCGACTGTTTATTACAATTTGAAATTACAGATACTTTAAAGACTATATTAATATTATAGAATCTTTATTTTTTTTTTCTAGTTATAATATTATACAATATTATAAAATGGATGGAAGAGAAGACAGTATTTGGCATAAGCAATGATGACAGTCATTTTTTATGATTAAAAGATTTTAAAATATTATTTATTTATTATGCATTTATATTATTTTAGAGAAAAATATACGTGCTAATTTTTTTATATATTATATGTTTAATTTTTTTTTTTTTATGTAAAACATGCTAAAATTATATAACTATTTAATTTTGATACTAATAATGAAATTCATTAATAAGGGTATCAATATTATTTATGTTTAAATCTACTTATCTCTCATGATAATGTTTATGAATCAAAGCATGAAATATGAATAGAATATTAATTCTAGGTCATGAACCAAAGCATAGAATAGTAATTATTTAGGAATAGTTATTCTATGATTACCTATTCTATTCCTTAAGAATTACAATTCTATTTCACACTTATTCCATTTCATGAACCAAATATGGCCTAAGGGATGAAAATCATAGTACATTCAAGTTTTTATATAAAAACTTATCCTTAGTCTTGGAAAACATACAAGCTTGTGTGCCATGTTTGTTTAGCCAATATATAATCTATCTAATAATTTTATCTTTTTTGTTTTCTTGAGAAGATAAAAGTATTTTTATGTCAATTAAATATATATGTGACATTCAAACTTTTACATTTCAAGAATATCCAATATATATATATATATATATATATATACTCTCCATTTATAATCGTACTACATTTTAATCTTTATATTAGAGATAATGACTTTAATGTCCTTTATTTAAAATTTATATTACTTATCAATTTAATTAATATTTATAAAATGTTTCTTTCAATTATTTTATTTTATTTTGTATTATTTTTTCACTACATGTAATATTTTTTGTGTTATATTGTACCATTTTATTTGAAGAATTTAATAGAAACCTAAAATTAAATTCACCTTTGAAATTGTTTATCCTGTATATTACCATTTTACTAAAAACATTTAATAGAAACTTAAAATTAAATTCACTATTGATTAAAAACATTTAATAGAAACTTAAAATTAAATTCACTATTGAAAAGTTTTTATCTTATATAAACACATAAGACATTGATACAATTAAAAAATTAAAATTGCATAACTAAATTCGTAAATAAATATAATTGTTCTTTAATAGGGGTGTAAATGAGCCGAGCTGCTCGGTGTTTGACTCGATAAAAGCTCGTTCAAGCTCGTATATTGAAGCTTGTTTAATAAACGAGCCGAGCTCAAGCTATACAAAGAAAGCTCGACTTGTGAAGCTCATAAACAAACTCGAATAAAAGTTCGTGAGTCAGCTCATAATTTTAATATTTAGTAATTTGATTTTATATATTTAATATATAAATTTGTGTTATAAAAAATATTTTTGAAAAAATATTATTAGAATAAAATTATAATTTTAATTAAATATACTGTAATTTATTTAATAAATAATTTATTTTTAATTTTTTATCGTATAATTTCAATTTATAGTTTGCATTTTTTAAAATTTCTTTAAGCTCATTTAAGCTCGCAAATAGCTCGTGAACACCAAGTGGGATAGTGTAGACACCCGGTTCGGTCGGTCAGCCACAAAAGACGAACTGTGGATGTTCAGTTTGATCGGCCCGCAACGGAAGCCCAATGATGAAAGCTCGAGTTCAAATGCAAGAGAAGTCTGAAAATCCTTCTTGAACAAGGCCAAACCTTTTTTTAGAACCCAAAACCAGCCCAGGCCCATCTGCCCAGCATTCAAGCCCAAGCCTAAGGCTGAAGAGGCATCGCCTCTTCAGCAGAAGGCGATCGCCTCCTGGCCAGAGAGCCAAGAGGAGGCGATCGCCTCTTTTCCTCCCCACTTGCTGCTGCATTTAATGCATCATGGTGATTCCAGTAAGCTAGTGGCCCCCACTTGATTTTGCTCTGCAGAAATACATGGGAAATGAGATTTTTGAGGAAAAAGAAGGAGACTAAGGGGAAGGTGATGATGGGAAAGAGAGTAGGGGTAGTGGGTGGCCTAGGACGTTTAAAAAGGAAGAGAGGAGAGAAGAAAAAAGGAGGAGCAACTTTGGAGAGAGGACTTAGGAACTAAAAAGGAAAAGAGGAGAGAAGGGGACATTCTTAGAGCAGAAGAGGGTATTCTTCTTGGAAAAAGGAGGATTTTTGCTAAAAAAAAAAAGCTTGTTCATAAAGGAGAAGTAAGAATTCTTGCATTTGAAAAAGATCTAAATCTTTAACTAGCTTCTAAGGGACAAGTTAGGGAGATTGAACTTTACTTGATCAGTAAGAACCCTTCTCTTTAAACTCTTAAGTTCATATTTCATATAGAGTAGCTTTTCACGTACCCCTTGTGTTCTAAGTTGTTATTTGTTTCTATTTCTGTGTTATATTAATAGCATTATGATCTGATAATATTTAGCATTGTTGTAGAATCTAGCTGTGTGCTTGTGATTTCCTTGCTTTACGAAGAAGAAAAGAAAGCCATCTAGTGCAATAGTGCCTGGCTTAAAGGCGATCACCTCTTGGCCAGGAGGCGACGCCTCCCTTCCAAGTGATGATCGCCACTTCACCAGAGTTGAGCGCAACTTTGCTTTAAAATTTCTCCTAGCTGCTGTATGATTCTGATTTTAGTAAACTCTCACATGCTAGTATTCATAGTTTTCTATGCATGGCCATCTTTGTTATTTTATGTAAATCAATATTCAAGTCTTCATGATTTTTGTTTGTATGAACTCAAGTTAAAGTAGTTTCATAAGTTCATTTTTACAAGGCTTTTCTTTTGTGTTTTGGGAAATTAACCTTTGATATTTGCAGAAATTTGGAATGATTTGCTAACTTAAGGGAAAACAGTCCCCTTAATTAGTTCTTGAGAGGATCCGAGATGATCCGATTTTAGTATACTGCAGGTTTATTTTCTATATATTAAGGTTTACTTTTAATAAGTTTTCAATTTATTTCTCTTTTATTTGAAGTAAAGAGTTGTAATCCTTAATCCCTCTCCCCACTTATTTGAAATGAAAGGTTGTAAATTATTATTTTTGATGAGTGTTGAGACCAAAAGCATAAAATGGGACTAATGTGCAAACTTGAATTTAAGTGTAAAACTTGACAATTGATTGAAGGCAATTTCAATTTTCATGTTAACAAGGAAATAATTGAATAATTAAGGGTAATAAATTACGAAACATAAACGGAGGCTGATCGCAAGGTCAAGTGGATATTCAAACATCCATACCCAGTTTTCGAACCCGTTCTCTGATGATGGCTTCTGGGAACCTCCTTGGAATTCAGTTGCTGTACAAGTGTATCCCGGTTTTTATCCGGGTGGTGACTCCATCTTCGATTAGGCTTTAAACCTAACTCGTATTTCCTAGTAGGCCTTGAGCTTGCACAGTGTCGTGGTTGCCAACACTTGGGCGCGCGCTAAACCTCGCCCCTACAGTGGCGACTCCACTAGGGATAGAGAAACTGATTCCAAATGTTTATGATTTATCATCTTTGATTATTCTTTGATTTCTTTTGCATTCCTGTTGCATTCACTACACGTCTTGCATACAATGAGCACTTCAGTCCTTGTTAAGCCGGTAATAGTCCATACTTTGCTACTTGTGTTTCACTCAAACCTGGTGGTGGAATATCGCATATTACCACTCACGACATGTACAATCCGCGTTGCTTGGACCCTTGAGTGGAGAGACATATATGGATGTATATAGTTGTGGGAGCCGAAGCCTACTACCCGAGACTCAAGCTCATATAGTGACTTAACAATTTTCCTTAGGATTTTTTCCGAATGCATGTGTTTTATGCCCTTTGATGAATTCTCAAAATAAAACTTAAGCCCCTTGACTAACGAACCTTGTCAAGATGGGCCTTTCATGCCCACTCCTAGTCCATTTTTAGTGGATATTACCAAAACGGGCCTTTCATGCCCATTTTTTGGCCCATTATAGATGGATCTTGACAAAGTGGGCCTTGATGTCACTTTTGGCCCATTAAGGATAGACTTGAGGTTTAATTAGAGAATCCGCCACTTGTTTGAATCATTTTGAGAGTTTCTTGCATACGTCGATTTTGTTATCTCCTGTTGATAATTAAAACCCAAGCCAACAATCCTAGGATAAGAAACTCACCAGTGAACACGTGTGTGGGAGGAATAAGGGTGGAGGTCATTCATTTTTGAAGTTTTATACTTTGCTCTCTGCTATATGTAAATTAGATGTATTTATTTCCTTTCTTATTTTCAGTAATGAGACAGACCTGTATATCATGCATACACGTCGTGCATAATTCTAACCTGTGGTTTTGTAGTTATAGATCCTTCAAGCTCGTCTTATTGGGTCCGCTCCGATTCCTGTCGACTAGTTAGAAATTCAAAAACAGTAATAGCGAGAGGTTTTGACCCTGAAGCTTTTAGAGTATAGATGAAAGACGAGATGATGGCTGAGACCCGGTCCATGATGAAGGAAATGATAGGGGAAATAACCAAGTTGATATGAGAGAATCAACCAGCGTAATCGTCCGTGCCGATTGATTTGGATGCTGAGATCCCGATAAGAGAGAGAAAAGAGGATGATGTGACAGTACTTGCTGATCCGATAGGTCAGAAAAATGTGAAACATACAGAAAATGTGGAATAATCTGATTGGGCTAAGGACCTTGCTAAAGCCGTGACCCAGATGCAAATAATGATGAGGGAAAAGGGCATGGATGCACCGATGGACTACTCTGATTTGAACCTAGATTAGGATGATGATCCCTTACCTCAGAAACTCAAATTCCCTGACATGAAGAAGTACTCTAGGACAGAGGACCCGCATTTGTACCTCAAGCAATATGCGACATACATGAAAGCTACTGGATTAACCAAAGCTCAAATAGTCAAACAGTTTCCTATGTCACTAGAAGGCGCACTAATCTGTTGGTATTATGTTTTGGAGTCTCATGTCCAGTCTGACTGGAAAGAACTGTTTTCTGCGTTTGTGAAGCAGTACAACCTCAATGTTCAGTTAGAGGTATCCTTGAGGGATCTACAGAATACAAAATAGAAGTTCAGTGAGTCTTTCGCTAACTATCTCACGCGCTAGAGAGGGAAGTTAGCCCAGATGAGACATCGACATGCAGAGTCAGATCAATTGATGCTAGCAATGGAGGGTTGCATCCCAGCACTGTCTAGAAAGCTGAAAGACCGTGGGATTCACAACTTTGAAGAGCTATATAGGTTTGGGGTTCAAAAAGAGTCAGATTTGGCTCAAGAAAAGAGATTCATCGGAGGAAGATCTGGGAACAATGAAGGAGCCGGTTCGAGCAATAATGTACAGATTGATGCTATCAGACAACAACCAAGCAGTAGTGTGCAAATCAACGTTGTCAAGCAGCCCTGAAGATTCTCGAATTTGGGGTGACCTCTTTCTAAGGTTCTCGAGAAGTTAATTGAGAAGAACCTGCTGTGACCCTTACCCTCACAACAACCCGCACCAAATGCCAACCCAAAACTCTTATGCAAATTCCACCAAACTATCAGACATGAAATTCAAGACCTGATTATTACAAGTAAGATCACTGATCCTAAGAGCCGAAAACCAAACACACAAAACAACCCTTTACCCAACTACTGAAAAGTCCCACCACCTAATGCACTTGTCCTCATGATCGGCACCGGTTTGACGGAGGAATAAGTGTTTGATTCCTTTGTTGACACTGCTCCTGAAATATCAAAACCTGAATCGGAAGACCTAAGCTAGAAAGAGCAACCCTTGGAACTCGTAGTGTATGTTTTGGACATCTGGAGTTCTGATGACGAGAATGAGGGGCAGATTGATCTATGGGAAAGTGAAGAGAACAAGACAGGTCAGTCAGTTAAGAAGATCGAAGAGAAAAAGGAAGAAAGTGAACCTGTTGAACCAGAACTAGAAGAGGTAGAAAGTTCAGAAGGAAAGGCAAAGAAAGAAGAAACTATTGCTAGTATCTGGGAGCTACTTATGCATTTCAAGGACCACAGGGAAGCATTGGTTCTAGCTTTGGACTAAAGGAAGATCTCTATGGGATGTACACCTGAACATATGGTTAGCTCATTAACGGAAACTCCCTAAGGAACCATCATATTTTCTGATGATGATCTACCTTTAGAACGAAGGGACCACCACAAGGCTCTATTTATTAAAGCTAAGGTGAAGGGGAAGATGACCTGTTGTGTGATGGTGGACAACGGTTCTGCCATTAATATGTGCCTGCTAAAAATCTTACCAAAGTTAGGATTGACTGTAGCGGATCTGAAGCCTTCCGAAGTTATAAAGGCTTATAACGATACAAGAAGGAATGTGGAAGGGACATTCAGAGCATTGGTTAAGACGGGACCCATTGAGGCTTGGGTTGATTTGCATGTGATCGACATCCCCGTGACCTTCTCTATTCTGATGGGAAGGCCCTGGTTTCATCCTCTAGGTGGTGTGCCATCCACCGTTCACCATAAAATAAAATTTTCACATGAGGATAAGGTTGTCACCATATCAGCAGAAATTGAGGCCGCTGTAGCTGCTCTAAAGTTGGCACCGAAAGAGATTCTTATAAGTCCTAGCTTTAAAGTTTGTATGATTTATAACGAGGCCGAGATGAGTGAGAAGGTCTTGGGAAAGATGCAAAACATAGACTTCTTTCCCGGTATGGGATTAGGGAAGAATCAGCAGGGTACGCCTACACACGTGGAGTATGAAGTGCTAGTTTTGCAGCATGGGATAGGGTATGATGGAGGTAATAGTCCTGAGAAGGATCTTGATATTTGGGACCAACTCGAGAAAGAGGAAATTGAATATGAAAGAAAAGCCCTGAGAGAGACTTTTGTGAAGAAGGGCACCGGTTATCTTTATAATGGAACCCCTGAACCTATTTTGATGGCTGGAGAAGTGATTTCAGGGTTTGAGATCTTCGCTGAGTCTATGAATGGGGTGAAGAAGGCTGATACTGCGAATATCCCTGTGGAAGAGTTGATAGTGGCCAAGGAAGAGCCTGAAGAGGACGATGTTGCTCCGAAAGCAAAAGACATTGATGGTCTGGACAAGGAGTTGGATCTCGAGACCTATGCTCTAAATTCCATCGTGGATCTTTTTTATGATGATTTCGATGTTTCTCTTGCTTTTTTATTTGAAATTGATGATTTGTTCTTTTCAAAAATGAATGCAATGAAGTCTAACTTTGCTTATTTGTATGATATTCTTCCTAATGGTTATTTTGTTTGTGATGATCATTTCATGCATATGTTTGACATTAATTCCACACAAACTGAATCATTTAATCTAGGCAAAAATGATAACCCTAAAAATATATTGCTTGCTTCTGATTTAACTCATGATGAGAAGGAAAAAATGAAAGAAACTTTAAGAAGAAGACAGGAAGTATTTGCTTGGGGTTATGAGGATATGTCGGGCATCGATAGGGAAATCACAGAGCACAGAATCCTTACGTATCCTTACGTATCCTTACATATCACCGATGAAGTAAAAGAAAAGAAGGTTAAGACCTGAATGGGCTCTTTTAGTCAAAGAAGAAGTCGAGAAGCAGCTGAAGGCAAAGTTTCTAGAATACTAGAGGACACCCACTGGTTGGAAAACATAGTCCCAGTTCCTACGAAAAACGGAAGGGTCAGAATATAAGTGGACTATAGAGATTTGAGCAAAGCCTGTCCGAAAGACCACTTTCCACTACCACATATCGACACCCTTATCGATAGTGCAGCTTCTAGGGTACAACCAGATTATGATGGTAGTGATCGACAAGCTGAAGACATCATTCACCACTGAGTGGGGCATCTATTGTTACACAGTTATGTCATTTGGACTGAAGAACGCAGGGGCTACTTATCAGAGAATGGCCACTACCTTGTTGCACGACATGATCCATAAGGAGATAAAAGTGTATGTTGATAACATGATGGTAAAGTCTGCAACCAGAGAAGGTCATTTTGAAGCTCTAGACAAGTTCCTAACAAGGGCTGAAAAGTACAATCTTATATTAAACCCAAAGAAGTGTATTTTCGAGGTAACATCTAGGAAACTACTGGGCCACATTGTTAGTCAAAAAGGAATAGAAGTTGATCCAAATAAAGTTAAAGCAATATGCGAAATGCCTATACCCAAGACAGAAAAGGAAGTCAGGGGATTTATCGGGCGACTGCAGTACATCAGTAGATTCATAACTAAGTTGATCGCTATTTGCGAGCCGATCTTCATGCTTCTGAAGAAGGATCAACCAGTGGTCTAGGATGATAAGTGTTAACAAGCTTTCAAAGCTATCAAGAATTATTTGATGAATCCTCCGGTTCTACAACCGCTGAAGCCTAGAAAACCCTTGGTCCTCTACTTGGCGATCGAGAAGGATGCGATAGGCTTAATGTTAGCTCAGGAAAGCAAAGGGAAGGTCGAACACGCAATTTATTATTTGAGTAAAAAGTTGTTACCGTACGAGGCCAACTACAGTCTGGTAGAGAAGACATGATTAGCTGTGATTTAGGCAATGAAGAAGCTTCGCCACTACTTTCAATCTTATAGAATATAAGAGGTTTCTAAATATGACCCCCTAAGATATCTTCAACAGACAATCTTCACTTATGGGGAAGCTAGCCAGGTGGTTAGTTATGCTCACTGAGTTTGATATAGACTACGTAGCGAAGAAAGTGGTGAAGGGAAGAGCAGTAGCAGATTTTCTAGCACAGAACCCGATAACCGATAAACAGGAATGGGAATTAGAGTTTCCTAATGAAAATTTAGTAGCAATAGAAGTACAAGGATGGAAAATGTACTTCGACGGAGCAGTCAACAATCGGGGAGCAAGTATTGGTGTAATCCTTGTCACGCCGAAAGGAGAAATGATCCCAATGGCGAAGAGGCTCGAGTTTGAGGTGACGAACAACCAAGTTGAATACGAGGCTTGTATTTTCAGTTTGGAAGCATTGTGCAGTGTGGGGGCCGAAGATGTCATGATATACGATGATTCCATGCTGGTTGTGAAACAGGCTTCTAAAGAGTAGGAGGTAAAAGAAGATAGCCTGAGTCTGTACTGGGATTATTTAGTTACTATTTCACTATCCTTTACTTAGTGCAAATTTATTCATCTACTAAGAGAAGAGAATCATATAGCAGATGCTTTAGCTACCTTGGCTTCCATGTGGGAGAGTAAAGAACTAACAAAAGTTAAGCCTCTAGTTTTAGTGAAATCTCGATATGCCTGCTATGAAGAGATAAGTGTAATGCCACTGGATGCTGCTGAAAGGCCTTGGTTCAATAATCTATAGCGATACTTAGAGACGGGACAATTCCCTGAGGATGTAGAAAAGAAAGAAAGGATGTCTTTGAGGATATTATCACGACAGTTCATCAGCTATAATGGGATGTTGTACAAGAGAATGCCAACTAGTGTCCACTTGAGATGTGTCGATAAGGTTGAAGCTCAGGAACTTCTGGAGGCAGTGCATGAAGGAGTATATGGGCCACATGTGAATGGAATGGTCTTTGCAAAGAAGATAGCTCGACAAGGATACTTCTGACTGACCATAGAGATAGATTGTGTCAAGTTTATAAAGAAATGTTATAACTATCAAACTTATGGTGATGTCAGCCATTTACCGTTTATGGAACTACAAGGGATGACTTCTCTGTGGCCATTTGCGATGTGGGGAATTGACATTATAGGGGAAGTAAGACCGAAGGCATCGAACGGTCATCGATACATCGTAGTAGCCATCGATTATTTCTCCAAATGGGTTGAGGCAGAGTCGTATGCTACTGTCGGGTAGAAATAGA
This sequence comes from Mallotus japonicus, assembly GCA_949634005.1. Lineage (NCBI taxonomy): Eukaryota > Viridiplantae > Streptophyta > Magnoliopsida > Malpighiales > Euphorbiaceae > Mallotus > Mallotus japonicus. The sequence continues at coordinate 10,907 of CATIWK010546541.1, forward strand.
TAGCAAGGTTCATTGAGAAAAACATAATTTGCCGATATGGGTTACTGCATCATGTCGTCATCGACAACGGCGTCCAGTTCTGAGCAGAAACCACTGCTTTGCTACAAGAGTACAAGATTGAACATCACAGATTGTCTCCATATAGACCACAAGCGAATGGTGCAGTAGCTGCAAAAAAGAATGTGAAAAGAATCCTTGCTAAGATGTTGGAAAATTACAAGGATTTGGTGGACTACTTGCAATTTGTACTGTAGGGGTACAGGACTACTGCTAGAACATCGACGAGAGTTAGTCTGTATTTCTTAGTGTATGAGTGTGAAGCCGTATTGCCAATAGAGGTTGAGATTCAATCATTGAGGGTTCTGTTAGAATCTAAAATTCCCGAGTACCAGTGGGTGGAGAGTCATCTAGCACAGCTCACATTGCTAGATGAGATAAGGATGAAGGTCATGTATCATTCGTAGCTACATCAGAGAAGGATAGCTCGAGCCTATAATAAGAAAATCAAGCCGGGAAATATTAAAGAAGGTGATTTAGTGTTGAAACTCACAAAACCGATCATGACTGATCCTAGAGGGAAGTTTAAGTCGAACTGGGAAGGCTCATGTTTGGTGAAGAAGTTATTCTCCAAGGGTGCTACTATCATATCCGACCTAGAAGGAAATGAATTCAGAGAGCCCATTAACCTTGACAAGCTGAAAAAATACTTTCTGTGAGAGTCTCGCTAGGGAGAAAACCTCGCAAACGGGGTTGTTTAGGAAAAAGTTAGAGACTGAAAAATGAAAGAATAAAAAGTCCTGCTGGATTGAAAACCTTGAAAGAGGCGGTCTAGGCAAAAGTTAAGGACATTGTAAAAGGAGAGAGAGAGCGAAAAATGGTTAGTTGGAAAACTTGCAAGGGCAAGCCAATTAACAACATGAGATATGCCAGAAGCAAAATGTAAATGCATATTGTTCTTAAATTAGATAAAACAAATTGTTCTAATTATTGTTAAACATTGCATTAAGAGCCTATTACAAACTGTTTAACTATAAAAGGAAACTCTATTTCACAAACAGCAAAAGATGACTTAATTCATAACCTAATTCTGTTTTCTTTTCTTTGGATGAATATTCTGAGCACTCGATGCTTGTAACTCTCTCGTTCTTTTATTTCTAACGAACTCATCTTTTTTTATATGTTGCAATTGAATCCATGCCTTGTACTGATCATCGGTGGATGGATCTCCGTTGTAGTCTATGTTTCTCTGAATAGCTCTTCGAGGCCAGGTAACAATTAAGTTGTCCAAAAAGTTCTGAGAAAGGGGCATGGTTCGAATTCGTGCATAAGCTCCGGGATTGATTGCTTTTGCCTGTACTGTCGATAAAGACGTATAGGATTATAGAATGTGGTAAAATGGAGGCTAGCGACAGGAACATATTAAGTGCAAGAACGAAGGGTTACATGTTTCAATCTCCACCACGGACACATCCATCGGATTAGAGTATCAGGGAAGGTTGACAACCAACCCTGGACATCATCGGGTATCAGATACAACTTTCTGGTTTTGTAATGCTTGGCTTTATAGTGTGCAATGGCTTAGGGAGGTTCTAGCAGTCCTAGTTTATTATGAAGCCACATCTGCAAAAACGATGAATGGAATACTTAAAAATGATAGAACGACAGAATGAACAAGTAAGAGGAGGAGACTAACCTCTAATAGCAGCAGACTCCCAGTGAATCGCTTGGTTAATGAGAAGTTATCCAATCCAATGATAGTTTCTGCTAGAATAAAGGGAAATGGATTGAGTCCTGCTTCCACTTGGCCCAAAATATGTAGGATTTTGGAATCATAGTTCCTAGAGAGTGAAATGAGCAGAAATTGAGCATACAAATAGAGAGTCATCATCCGAGGCCAGCGAGTTTCTGTTCTTCCCACATTTGAGACAACCTCAATGAAGGATTCTAACTCAATCTCAAAGCCGAGAATGCAGTGAGCTAAAGACTGAGGTGATAGATCAAGCATCTGGGCCATCTGATATTGAATAGAGTGTGGATCCGGAATTCCAAGGTTAGGAGTTGCAAGTTGAGAAGTGGAATCCATGCTCCAACCTGATATAGCTTCGAATTCTTCCGACATGGGGCATAGTTCTACAGTCTTAAACCGAAAAACATGTTTTTAAGGATCCCAAAATTGAGACATAGTATAGAGGAAGGGGAAGTTGATTCTCTTAGCATGTAGTGATCTGAAGATTGATAGGTGAAAGGGCTCCAGTTTGGCCCATGATCCGCTATCTAAACTCTTCATAATCGATTGTAGTCGTTTGAGGCTTCTTTCAGTCATTTCTTAGGGTTTTGGTACTGTTTGGAGAGAGAAAATAGAGGTTGAAGATGAAGAGGAGTTGCAAAAATGAGGAACTTAGGTTTTTAAAGGAAATGCAGGACTGGTGAGACACCTCTTGAACCAAGAGGTGATCGTCTCTTAGCCAAAGAGACGATCGTTTCTTTCAAAGAGGTGATTGCCTCTTCACCAGAGAGCCAAGAGGTGATCGCCCCTCCACCAGAAGAACAGAGTCAAATACTCTGAGGAAATCACAGGATCCTAACTGTAAATGCAAAGTTCACCTGTCAGGAAAGAGATTATGCACACAAGGACATTCATTTATTCCCAAAATTATGAATAAATTGTGATATAGCAAGTGTTCAGTTTATATAAAAAAAGAATGAACCAATGTATGTAAAAATAACTACTGAAACATCAGAACTAAGCAGTAAATGTTAATGTATCTCAAAAGGGGGGAAGGGGGTCCTAAGCTGCATACACCCTACTCTGTGCCCTCCGAGTCCCCAGCGTCACCTCCACCACCCGGAGCACTTGCAGTCTGGTCACCTCTGTCTGCTCCATCCTCGGTGTCCTCTTCCTCATCTTCATCAATCTGAAGGACCTCGATCTGGCACTTGAGGGTGGTGATCCTCTCCTGGCTCGCTCTGTCCAGATCCTACACATGCAAATACAAGGTAAGAAAAAAAATTACACATATGCATATATGTAGAAATAGGGGGAATGCTTACCCGCCACTTCTAAGTAACCTCCAACAGGTTGTCCCTCTGAGCCTCGATCAGCCTGTATATGTACTGACCCTGCTCTAATGGAATCTGCATTATAAATAAAATGATTAGCACTGACAAATGTTTCTAGATTGATGTAAAAGATAAGTTTGAGGTGAACTCACATGAGTGGTGTCCTCCAGAACACAAGCAGTGAACCAGAAGATTAGGGAGGTGCACGAGACTGCTGACCACCGCCTGAGAAGAGGAACTAAAAGGGCTGGTGGAAGGTCTGCTCCGCTCAACTGTGGCTGGAGTGCCCACAGCATTAGGATCAAGGTGAGGTCTCTATTGCTCCCTCCCCCGTGCCTCGGGCCTGACTCGAGCTGTAGAACCAGTGGCCGCAGCCTGAAAATGGAAAACTAATCTTAGGAACTGTCGAGACATCTCCCCAAGAGGCACCCAGTAGCGAACCAGAAGATTAGGGAGGTACACGAGACTGCTGACCACCACCTGAGAAGAGGAACTAGAAGGGTCGGTGGAAGGTCTGCTCCGCTCAACTGTGGCTGGAGTGCCCCCAGTACTAGGATCAAGGCGAGGTCTCTGCTACTCCCTCTCCCATGCCTGGGGCCTTACTCGAGCTGTAGAACCAGTGGCCGCAGCCTGAAAATGGAAAATTACATAAGGATTTGATAACTTAGAGAGAAGCAAGCTAAGAGTTAAATGCATACCTGAGAAGTGGAACCGACAATCATCGGCACTCGCTGCAGGAGATGGTTACGAGTGAAGTCCAAATACCAGCTCTTCACCCACACGGTATAGTCTATAGCTGGCTCCCCAGCAACAGCCTGATCGAGCTCTGCTCTTGTCAACTCGTACATCTAGAAAATGAGTCTGGGAGGAGACTTAGGATCCCGTCTCACTCGGGGACCTCTACCCCAGTTATAGACCCTCTCACCAAGATACCAGGCTCGAAAGCTGGGACCTTGAAGCAGAACTCTTTGAAGGGAGAAAGGCCTGGAACACACCATCTCGGGGTTCCACCTATTCGCCAGACCCTATGGATCACTCCGTATCTGTAAGAGAACACGACAGGTAAGTAATAAAGTCAATTAAATACTAAAAGAAATTCATTTAGTTGTTTTAGGTACCGCCTCAGGAGTCAGGGAGTTCAGCCGCTCCCTATGAACATGAACGCGGGCCAGGTGCCTCCTCAAAATGCGGCTAGCTCCCCACCTCTGAATAGTTGGAAGATGATCAGCAATGCAGGAGATCCCTGTGATCAGCTCCAGCTCTAGTCCCCAAACCTACAAAAGAAATTCATTAGCAAACAGTAACAAGGTTTTTAAAGAGTAGAAAGAGTAAAAAAGGAGTACCACAGTGGTGTGCTAGAACCGCTTAGCTCCACGCACTACCTCATCCATGCTACGATAGAGGTATGTAAGAGCGCAGCTACCCCAGTCGAAAGTGGCCACTTGGTCCAGGTCCCGGAGGGGCATGAAGAACATCAGGTCGAGGGAGTTAGCTGTATCAGCAAAGAAGGTGGTGCCGAGGAGATTGAGCAAGAACGCCCGCACTACCTGATCAATCTCCCGAGGAAAGGTCATCGCCGCAGCTCTCTCTCGAGTATAATGACTCCTGATCGAGTCCAACTTAATCGTGTGGGTCCCCTTTATATCGGGGACCATGCCAAGGAGGCATTTAACATAGGCGACCGTGTCCGGGCTTGTTTGATGTAAGCTAGAGTCGAAAGGAATTGGGTCCTCGGCACACGTAATCCCCGTAATGGCCGTGAAGGAGATAGGATCTAAGGTCAACTCTCCAAATGGAAGGTGGAACGTGTGAGTTGTGTTGAACTACCTCTCCATCAGCGCATGCAGGGGCTGATAGTCCGTCTTCCCCTGCTCCTCCGGTAGAGAGAGGATAAAATCCTCAAAGCCAGTATCCTAAATTAGGTCCTTCTGCTCATTAGTGAGCTCATTGTAGAAGACTCGAGCTCCGTGAAAGTTCCCAGGGCCTTTGAAAGTCTGTGCATCATGCTGCAGAGAGAAAATCAGGGAAGTAAATTAGTATACTGATATTTGAATGCTTTAAAGTTAAGAAAGAGAAAACAGAACTCTGGCTAAGAGACGATCGCCTCTTGACCAGAGGCGATCGCCTCTTGCTAACAGGCGATCGCCTCTTGCTAACAGGCGATCGCCCTTCCCAAGAGGCGATCTCGTTGAGAATCAAAGAAGGGGCAACTGCCTCTTATAAGGAGGCGATCGCCCCCATGATGAAGCAATTGCCTCTCTAGTGAAAAGGGAGATGATCATCTCTTCGTCAAGAGGCGTTCGCCTCTTGTCAAAGAGGAGATTGCCTCCTCGAAGAGGCGATCGCCTTTGCGATACAAACAGTCATTCTGATTTCAAAAATTCAATTTAATCTACGTTATAATCATGCATTTGTTCATTTTTATAGTCTTAAGTGAAGAATAAACATGTACTACGATTAACCCATTGAAATTTCACAGAAAATAAGGAAGATTCAGGGTACTAACCTCTCCTGAAGCAGTGGAGCAAATATGGGTCCCTAGGTATGCCAGGAGCAGAATCGTGTCTCCTCGCGTGAATCCGAGACTATGTGGGGTACGAATCGCAGGAGCGACGAGATCCCAGGGTGGAAGGGGTGGTGTCCTCTCAATGTCCATATTCAAAAATATGAGAGCGCGGGAAGAGAAAGGGAAAAGAAGAAAAGAGGAGAAGAAAGGAAGGAAGAAAGAGAAAGTGAAAGGAAAAGGAAAAGGATTAGGTTTTCCTTTTATACCTTTCTAAAAAAAATTAATTTATTAATTCATTATTATTAATTAGAAATTAATTTGAGTGAAATCGTGAAAGTGATAAAATCGAGATATTGATAGTTGAAAGTGAAGAGTTTCTTCGGGTGAGTCCTGAAAATTCACGATAAAGACGGAGGATGCCTTGTCAAAATTGTCCAAGTTTATAGGCCCGCAGCCAGGGGCAAAAGTGTATTTTTTTTCTGTTCGCAGTATCAAAATAGAGGGACTGCCTCTCGGGCCAGGAAAACCCAAGAATGACGGCGTGAGCTTCCCGTAAGTGGCGAGCCGGGCTTGATAGAGTTCCCGAGAATCACAGTTAATGAAACGACTGTTCGGGTTTAAATCCCCGAAGTCCGTGATTGTTGAGCAACCTTTTAGGCCATGAAAACCCTAGGGTCACGGTTATTTCTTGCATTGAGAAGTTCGTTCCTCTAGTGAAACTCGAGAATGAGGTACGTCGTTGTTGCTTCTTTTATTATTTATGTGTCGTGTGTTGCTTTTTTCAAAAAATTTAAATGCATGAATGTTGTTTTTTTAAAAAATCAAGGGGGTAAACTATAGACACTCGATTCGGTCGGCCAGTGATAGGGGACGAACTGTGGATGTTCAGTTTGATCGGCCCGTAATAGAAGCCCAATGATGAAAGCTTGAGTTCAAATGCAAGAGAAGTCTGAAAATCCTTCTTGAACAAGCCCAAACCTTTTTTTAGAACCCAAAACCAGCCCAAGCCCATCGGCCCAACATTCAAGCCCAAGCCTAAGGCTGAAGAGGCATCGCCACTTCAGCAGAAGGCGATCGCCTCCTGGCCAGAGAGCCAAGAGAAGAGGCGATCGCCTTTTAGCCTACGCACTTGCTGCTGCATTTAATGTAGCATGGTGATTCCAGCAAGCTGGTGGCCCCCACTTGATTTTGCTCTGCAGAAATACGTAGGAAATGAGATTTTTGAGAAAAAAGAGGGAGGCTAAGGGGAAGGTAATGATGGGAAAGAGAGTAGGGGTAGTGGGTGGCCTAGGAAGCTTAAAAAGGAAGAGAGGAGAGAAGAAAAAAGGAGGAGCAACTTTGGAGAGAGGACTTAGGAACTAAAAAGGAAAATATAAGAGAAGGGGATGTTCTTGGAGGAGAAGAGGGTGTTCTTCTTGGAAAAAGGAGGATTTTTGCTAAAAAAAAACTTGTTCTTGAAGGAGAAGTAAGGATTCTTGCATTTGAAGAAGATTTAAATCTTTAACCAGCTTCTGAGGGCCAAGTTAGGGAGATTGAACTTTACTTGATCGGTAAGAATCCTTCTCTTTAAACTCTTAAGTTCATATTTCATATAGAGTAACTTTTCTCTTACCCTTATGTTCTAAGTTGTTATTTGTTTATATTTTTGTGTTATATCAATAGCATGATGATCTGATAATATTTAGCATTGTTGTAGAATCTAGTTGTGTGCTTGTGATTTCCTTACTTTACGTAGAAGAAAAGAAAGCCATCTAGTGCAGTAGTGCTGGGTCAAGAGGCGACGCCTCTTGGCCAGGAGGCAACGCCTCCCTTCCAAGTGGCGATCGCCACGTCACTAGAGTTAAGCGCAACTCTGCTTTAAAATTTCTCTTAGCTGCTGCATGATTCTGATTTTAATAAACTCTCACATGCTAGTATTCATAGTTTTCTATGCATGGCCATCTTTGTTATTTTATGTAAATCAATATTCAAGTCTTCATGATTTTTGTTTGTATGAACTCAAGCTAAAGTAGTTTCATAAGTTCATTTTTACAAGGCTTTTCTTTTGTGTTTTGGGAAATTAACCTTTGATATTTGCAGAAATTTGGAATGATTTGCTAACTAAGGGGAAAACAGTCCCCTTAATTAGTTCTTAAGAGGATCCGAGATGATTCGATTTTAGTATACTGCAGGTTTATTTTTTGTATATTAAGGTTTACTTTTAGTATGTTTTCAGTTTATTTCTCTTTTATTTGAAGTAAAGTGTTGTAATCCTTAATCTCTCTCCCTACTTGTTTGAAATGAATGGTTGTAAATTATTATTTTTGATGAGTGTTGAGACCAAAAGCATAAAATGGGACTAATGTGTAAACTTGAATTTAAGTGTAAAACTTGACAATTGATTGAAGGCAATTTCAATTTGCATGTTAACAAGGAAATAATTGAATAATTAAAGGTAATAAATCACAAAACATAAACGGATGCCGATCGCAAGGTCGAGTGGATATTCAAACATCCATACCTAGTTTCCAAACCCGTTCTCTAATGACGGCTTCTGGGAACCTCCGTGGAATCCAGTTG
>CATIWK010546565.1:0-11946 GCA_949634005.1 Mallotus japonicus
ATATAATAAAGGCTGAGAAGTTGAATTAAGATCATGTGAGTTAGCCCTTGCTACAGATTTGCTTAAACTTTTTCAGATATCATTTCTTGATTTCAAGATCCAAATGGAATATTTTTTTTCATCATTGATTTAAAAGCTTAATATATTTGTGTTGCCTAAATTTGATACAGTTTACTAGTTCATACAATGATAGATGTCACTAATAATGACATTTATGGACACTAAATATATATATATATATATATATATATATATATATTTGGTTAAGATGACATGCATGGTCTCATATACAAGGGACATACAAATGAAAAGGGAGGGTGTTCTCATGGATATTACCATTCATGTAGCTACTAGCTAAATAAATCATTATCCAACTTATTAATAGTTTTTGCAATTAATTAAAGTGTTTAGATAGTATATTTATAAGTTAAAATAAAATTATTTAAATATATAAAGTAGTTAAAAAATTTATAATACACTTTTTTTTATTTGAACCATTAATACCGAGAGTTTTCTAGATTCTAATTAATTCAATTCGATCCGGATAGGACAATAAGAGCAATAAAAGTATCCCAAAAACTAATTTAACATTACTACGTACATCACTATTCAAATATAAAACATCGCTTAAATAAGAATAGTTCATGTCAATCTCAATAATTGTTAATTATACTACATATGTTTTAATAAGTTAATACTCAAAATAATTAATACATAAAATAAAAAAATAAAAGAGTTGTAATATATTAATTCCGATTTAACTCCCTCCCTCCCATCCTTCCTCCACCTGTATCATAGGCTTGTTAATTTTTGAACTCTAATTTTTTCTCTAACTGGAACTTAATCTTTTGGTTTGCAATAATAATATTCTTTACACCATATATATCGAGGCTTTACTATCATTGGAAAATTCTCTGTATCTGCAATGAAATGGGCCAATAAACACCTAACACTTCAACTATAACTTGTAGTGGACCAATTACAACTTAACAATTCAAATTATAAATCTCCAATGCCTTAATGACTTGTGCAGACCTATGTTATTGTAGCTTCGGTTGGGGTTTATAGCTAATATTCTTAGCATATATATCCTAGATATCATCTGCTTATAATAGTTGCGCATGCTAAAGATTAGAGAAAAGAACCAACATGCATATTTCTAATATATATATATAGATATAGTGAATTTCAATGCTTGTAGCTTCAAAACTTCCCAACAAAATTAAACAACTAATCATAATTTATAATTAATAAGTAATCAAAGCTTCATGTCACTAAAATCTATTTACAATGAGAAAGTGGTCTAGTGATTACTATTTTTTAAGGGTATTATAAGGTATAGAGATCAAATCCTGCTGCTATGTATTTAAAAAGGGAAAATTGCTTCTACTAATGCAGTTCATCAATATTTAAGCCATTTGACTGACCTATAAATAAATTAAAAAAAAAATCTGTTTATAGTGATATAACACTCCTATCAATATATCTATACAAACATAATGCTATAATGTATATTTTCAATTCCAAAATAATATGTAAGATGGCAATTTGATAGATACCGGATTTGATTGCACCCTAATATGAATAGTGATTTTTTTTTTATATATCAATTCTGGACGAATTTTAGTTCAAATTTTACTATATATTAATATCAGATTTGGGTAAGATTCTGATACCCTAAGGTATATTTTGGGTCCAATGAATAACTTAAATGGTAAAAAGTATAGACATTCATTAGCTCAAATGGCAAAAATTATGGACATCCAGATATGGATAGTAGGGCTCGAACCCCATTTTCCTTACTCTCTCTTTATGGTGGAAAATTAACCACTTCAACTAGTTTTTTTTTTAAAAAAAAAGAAAGGGTATATTTTGCCAAGTGCCAATATTTGATCAATAGGATTTATCAACGTGCATGCATAATCTCCTCAAAATCAAAGCAAAACTATCTGTTGTAGAATTCTCCATCAATATATAGATTACCTAATGAGAAATGGATTACATGATGATTATAAAAATTTAGGTTAGCATCTATTCCAAAATAAATGGTTTCCACGCTCAACCAAAGATAGGATTCAATAGTTTCTTGCCTGATAATGATACCATATGCAAAGCCCTCATCTACTAATCTACCAATTAAGCGTTGTTTTTAGCAGGATATTATACTCATATAATTTTGCACAAAAATCTCAAAGATTCCCATATTGGGATTTTGATTACTTTAGAATCCGTTATTGGCTTACCACAGTTAATCACCTCCATCCGTACCAAAAAAAAAAACTACAGATTTCAACATAATTGCAACTGAACACAAAAATCATACCAAGGACTAGTTTAATTCAGACCATCAACGTCCAATTTGTAAACAACTATGTAGTAAAATAATTTCCTAATTACAAGCGAGGAAATAGTTAAATTATCACTTCTTTCTAAATGCATTCTGAAGTTCTATAGGGTTCAAATCCTATTTTCATCATCGATTTATGGAATTTATTTTCACCTGATCTAAAAAGGAGAGAACTGCTTCTTGCATAATCCATCAATGTCTAAATCACATGACCTCTCAATTAATAAAAAAATTCACTTAGGCAGAATCCGCTCTTGATAAACTAACTTTATCATCCATTAATTAATTATACTAGGCTGCGTTAAATTTAATTTTGGTTCAATAACTTTGGCAAACCTTAATGAAAAGTCAGTAATTTAACTACTCTTGTTCTACTCTTCTAGATGATAAATTTATTGAAAAGTTGCCGGTGCCCGCAGAGCCAACCATGGGCTAATCGGTATCTTTGCTACCAGAAAGCTTACATGTGGTCCATTTACTGGCCATAGGCGTGCACCATTTTGTAGTTTTCTAGCTTCAACAGCAGTGTGTAACTAAACCTTAAATGCTCCTCTAGTCAATTAACCATGCTAAGCATAATAATCAAGTTTTCTTTTGTTACAAAACCGTCTAAGAAGATTATTACCTGTAATTTAATTAACCAAATCACCAATTTGTAGATGCTTAACACTGTGCATAATCAAAAAGAAGAAAATTATTGAAGCATTGATGTGGGTATTGTAGTGTACAAAGCATATGCTTGTAAGAAGCGGCTGCTGCATGCTATATTTTCTTTTGTAATGTGAGAATTAGAGATAGTGGAAGCATATCCTCTCTGATGATTTTTGTACGGATTAGAGAATAAAAAAAAAGTTTATATTCTTCTTACATAATCAAGCATCATCACATGGTATTCTTTGGTCAACATACATAGACGCCGAATGTATATAATTTTGATGGTTGGCTTTATGGGATTTCTTCTAGAGATGGATCATTAAAGTCACAACTCATAAGAGATACCCCAAAAAAAAAAAAAAAAAAAAAAAGAAAAAGAAAAAGGGAGTGGCTTTTACATGATAGAATTATGTTACCAAATGGCACATAAATCTAGCGGGTCCATGCAAGCATATGATGCCACAAGATATGTCAAAACACGCCAGTAAGTGTAACTAACCATCTGATACATGGTTTCACAAGGGCCTGAGGTCCCCTTCTGTTATCCTAATAGTCTTTTTTATTTTTTTTGGTTTAAATGCATCCTTACAGAAAGCGAGAGAGAGGGAGGGAGAGAGGTGTTTTTGGCAAGTGTGTTCCGTTAAACATCTATAAAGCATAGATCATTAAAAACTCTGGTATTTGGCCATTCTTGGCAGAAGTTGAAGATACCCAGAAGCAGGGGTGGGCTAAAGATTAGATTGGTCCCCTTGCGTCCACTGTAAAAATTTACTTTGTTTCTGGTAGCTAACTTGCACATCAAAACTGAGAGTTACATGGTCACATAAAAAGACAACAAACGCAAGAGTGAGAGTGCAGAGAAGAGATGAGCTTTCTTTCTCATCAGCCACTCTATTCATGTCCATGTCTGTCTGTCTGTCCTTCGGCAGCATGCACTTGCAGTGTCCCCCACTCCGGTTTATATTTGGCTCTTTTGAACTTAGAAAACGCAATGGCATCTGCAGCTCTCAGGGATCTCTTTACAATTAACTTGAAATAAATAAAAAAAAAAGGATGGGCTCCTTTTTCTTTTAGCAGAGAAGAGTATATGATTACAAAGACCAGGGACACCAGTCCAAGGACAGGCAGTATCATAACAGTAAAGGTCTGCTACATCTATGCTCCACCTCCAATTTCTTGCTCTGACGACATAAAAAAATAATCTCTATTTTCCCGAATCCCCTATTTCCAGAAAGGTGAAATACATCCATGATTTCTGGCCAAGTAAATTACAAATGCTACACAAGAAAAAAGGAAAAACAATATTGCAATAAAGAAAAAAAAACTCAATACATTTATTCCCACGTTCCTGAGACCGAAAAGAATCGATCAGAGCAAATTCCATAGCTGCAAACCAACCAAAATTGGAGCTTAAATAATGCCAATTGGTCTACTTACAAATTACATAGTAAAATTTTGAGAGACACAAATCACAACACTACTACCTAAAAAATTTACAGAAGTCAAATAAATTACAGAGGCAAGAAGTGCCCAATCTGTATATCTAGCTCAGTAACTCATTCTGACTCAAAGCTTACAAATGAAGCTAATCCTAACCCTACAACTATAGACATGGTATTATGAGGAGAGGAGAGAAGAGAAGCTGAAACAATTCTAGCTCAACAGGACTCTGTATCAGATAAACCTAAGGCTACAAAAATTTTGGACCGAGGAGCTGTGTCAATAAAGTTAAGTCTATGCCTGTTCCTAGCTCCTTGAACTGGTGAAAGTACTTGCACGAGCAAGCAACAGTTCATAGATTTCTGCTGCTGTTGGACGGGCAGCGGGACTTCCCTCCGTGCATTGCTGGAACAAATCAACAAGGAATCTCAGTATTTCTGATTCAGCCTCAGGTCCTACCACATCTGAGCCAGACTGAGTCGCTGCAGGCTCATTCATCAATCCCAATGCCTCTAGTTCATCAGTTAGTGGTGGTCGTTTACCCATCTGTTGAAATCAAGTGTAAAAAGGCAGTTAACAAAATTAAGCACACATATAAAGAAGATGGTTATTAAAAAGGATATCACTTATATATCAAGGAAAAGCTCATGATGGTAACATGTGCTTTCAAACTTTAACACTTATGGGAAATTGCTTTTTTTCTTTTTCCTTTTTTTTTTGTTTGGTCATAGTGAAAGTGAGAATTCTGGTCTACGAACTAGTACAGAAAGTAGCCCCTTGACTATAACAAAGAGTTCTGATGATCTCGATATAACTCAAAAATACAAGCATTTGTGGGTTCAGTGCGAAAATTGTCATGATTAAATTATAAAAAAAATTGTAAGGCAATAACAAAAATTTGTGACAATAAGGCACCAACGTGACACAAAAGATATCTCTATTAGTGCTCATGTTATAATATGGACATAAATTGAATCAAAGAATTGTTGCCGTATCATATTTCATGGTATTTGCAACTATTCATAAAGTGAGCACACCTGAAGAAGTTCATTGATGTGGAATTCAGATAAGCCGGAATATGGAATTTGCAAAGTCAATAATTCCAAAAGCAGGCATCCAAATGACCAAATATCCACCTCCTACAACCAAAAAAAGAGTTTATCAATTCATTCGACTAAAGCCACATTAATAAAGGATATATAATTATTATTTTTTTTTTTTTGAAAATAAAGATTTCATAGAAACCAGAACACCCCCAAGAGGGGAAACAAAGACTACCCAAAGGCAGCAAGGAACAAAAAAAAAAAAAAAAAAAAAAAGGGGGATGCTAGACACACCATCCCTACTGGTGATTACTTCACAGCAGCAATCACTTGTATATATATAATACTAGTAGTATATATATATAAAAATACTAGTAGGCAGCAAGCATCCCTACTAGTATATATATAATCATTATATACTAACACAAAGTGCATATTCAAATGTGCCACAGAAATAACCTATTCTGCTAGTAAGGAAACTTCAGCAAATAAACAAAACAGCATCCAACCATCAGCATATGGAAAACATTAGCAAATTTTGAATGCCGAAGGATGATGAATCAACATTATTTTATAAATTAACTAAAATGAAAAAAAAATTCTATGAGAAAACATGGTAATTCAAATTTCTCCAAGGCACTCATCATATTCTTTCACACCAATGAAAACCCAGATAATCCTCTGAACATCCCCTTTCTGAAATCAAGGTTATCAAAGATAACGTTTCGCTTTATGTGTTAAAAATTCCATTCTACATTTTTACCCTTCATACTTGACATAGAACTCTCAGGAACCTCACACACCATATAAGATAATATAAAAATGGATCACCAAACTGAGGAAAAAACCAAAGCCCAGACATTATGAACCACCAATTAAAAAAATGTTGGGTGCAAAAAAAAAAAAACATACCAAACCGTATGGGTTACGCTTATGCATTGCCTGGAAAACCTCTGGAGCCATCCAGCGAGGTGTACCAACACAAACATCAGGTGGTGGTATTCCATTATGAGCAATGCAACATGTATGTAGCAATGACCTCAGAGGTACGGCTCTATCAAAATCACAGAGTTTCACAACAGGTTCATCAGCCCTTTTATTGTCCAAGTCAATCAATATGTTTTCACTTTTCACATCACGATGAATAATGTGTTTTGAGTGCAGCTCTGCCAATGCACAAGAAATATCCCGAGCAATACATAATGCCAACTTCAGAGGCACATGCTTCTTGCCAGTTTTTGATATCTTCTCAATATAACTCTGTTGCATGAAGTAAATAATAATCAGCAGGGAAAAAAGGAAAAGAAAACGAACAACTGAATGACAACATCAACCAAGTGAAAAACATAAAAATTAAAAACCTTTAAAGAGCCTCCTTTAATATGCTCCATAAGGATTGCAGACCGTAATATCTGGCGCTGTGGTTTTCCATCTTCTGAATGGATCCACTTTGAAGATATCTCATGTCCGTACAACTCAATTATGCAGGGATGTTGCAAAGCACGTAATATTCTTACTTCTCCAATGCAACTGTACTCAAAATTCCTAATCTTATCAACTGGAGTCTCACATATCTCTAATGTGCGCACCTGCACCATCCAATAAGAACAGCATATCAACATTTAAAAGCATTGCTAATTTGGGGTTTAAAGAAAATAGCAGGAAAAAGGCAACATGACAAATAACTCCAAATAGTCAATTGGCAACAGCTAAAATACAACAAAGAAGAATTCTGGAAAGAATCTTCAAGAAAATGGAAACTCTCCGAGTGCAAGATCACTTTTCAGAAGAAGAAAGCAAGGGAAAAGTTAACTAGTACTAGAACATGATATTTTCATCAAGGACTAATGCCAAGCAATTACTAGATGCAGTAAACCAGAAAATGTATACGAATTCCTGATCAATAACAACACAAGAATGGAAAACTTTGGTAGAAAGTACCTTTGCTGCAGCTTCAACTGATTCAAGTTTGCACTGAACGACAGTACTCAAAACTGTCTTTTCTAACTCATCACAAGTGGAAAAAGAAGATATGAAACCACCAGGACCAGGAATGCTCTCAGTTGAAAGAGGAACTCTAGTATGACTGAGCGGAATGTATCTGAAGCAACAAGAAAACTCATCAGAAGCATGATCACAAAACAGACACATAAAATAGGCATGGAAAAAGACAAAAAAAATATGCTTGTGAGACAAAAAAGGATACTTCATGTTAACACAGGATTGAAACTGCATAACCAAGTTCTTATAGTCAAAACAGCATTAGCATTAATCTTTGATATTAATATGAAGGAGAAAAACAATCCAATGCTGTTACAAACTTTGATAAGAAATAAATAAATAAAACTCCATAAGCATTCACATTCACAACATATTTAACAATGAAGTAAATTACCATGAACACACTGTAAATGATAGAACAGACCTGAAAAAAAACTCTGGATCAGTCTCTTCTCTTATATCATGGGGACGACATGCATCAACCAACATGCGAACCCATGAATCACCCCTCTTGACAAGAATGGTATTCCAGGCATGTGGTATGAAGTCCAGGTAACCCCTGATAAGTTCACATGGTATTGGCGGATCCATTCGGTCACATAGATACTGTACCAATTTAAGTTTCACCAGATTGTTATCACGAGAAAGAAATGCAAACATAAAAATCCAAGCACCATATAATTGAACACAAAAAAAAAGAAAAAAAGAAAAAACCTTAAATAGCAAGGCTCTGTGCCTGCACACGCCAAACTGCAAATTCCCTAAAGGAACTACAATGGAATTTCTTCTTGCTTTAACAGCGCGTAAAGCTTTCTCACAAAGTTCAGAAAAAATAATGTCTTCTGCACTGTCCAAAGTCTGTTCAGTGGAAGAATTAACACTTTCAACATTCCCTGTTGAACATGTGCAAACAAATGGCTTCTTATAGTTTGAACCAGATACGGCTTTGCGCATCCTTTCAATACTAGAACTTCTGTCACTGCCTCCAAAATGATCAGATACAAAAAGTGCGAGCAGTGATGCCATCTGCAAGTTATCAATAGCAACCTTATTCCCCTCCTTGAAAAAACCATTCAATCTCTTCAAGCGGCAGACCAAAGCCTGAGCAGATAGAACTGTTGCATCTAACTTTTCATCCTTCTCCCTAAAAGAAATAACAAGCAATCAATCTTTTATACTGAAAAAGTATTAACATACATCCACAAACAATAAGTATTGAAAATGATGCAATACTGACACATACCTGTCCAAAAGAATGACTTCACGTGAATCAAGATGTAAATTTTGTTCGTAGCTCTTAATTGGCATGAAAGGCCGGTCACGACCTGCATCAAAAAATCCATCTGGAAGATGGTCCTCAATGCTACAGAATGACAGGTCACTATACTTGCGAGATAAACTTAAGCTATCTTCTGTTGGTCTTCGACACTTGCACGGTTTTGGATTATCAAGTGCCCCATCAAAATGCCTCTTTGACTTGAATATGATTTTTGATTTTTCAGAAGATGAACCCTCATCTTCCCTACTCCCTCCATCTTGTGTCAAGGCTAAAGATTCTTTATGCACACAACATTCATCTTCCTCACTTTTGCTTCTAGATTCAGGGTTATGACCCTCTTTGGAATTTATTCTATCATCCTCACCACCAGCAAGTAAGTTTTTACCTTCAACTTCACTCGAAAGTACTATTTTATCTTCCTTATCTTCATTATCATCATCCAGACCTATGATGTCTGATGCATCCTCGCAAGTTACAGATGTCAGCAGATCAAGGTTGTCGGAATCACAATTTTCACTTTCCTTTGAAGTCAGTAATTCAGCACGTCCTTCGCCCTTCCATTTCCTGCTGTTGTTTAGACGTTCTTGGCGAGCTCTTTGTTGCAAATAATGCCGTCGTTTCCACCGCTTATTTGATCTCCGTGCTGCGAAACATTTGCTGTTTGGTGCAGGCCCAGTTGGTAGGCTCAATGTAGCATTCTGAAAACCTGTATAAAATCATAAAAGTCAAAGGTTAGTTTGGAAAAACTGTGCATAAATTATATACCAGCAAGCAGAGTTCTTTAAGATAAAATTATTATAAAGCACTAACCATTTATGGAAAAAGTTGTATCATCGGATGGAATGGAGGTTTCATATACATCCATTTCAACAGAAGAACTGATACAATCATCATTTGATGAGTCCTTCCCGTTTCCTTCCAAATTGCAACATATCCATGCAGGTATTTGACAACTGAGAAGCTTGTTTTGCTTGAACAACAAAAATTACAAATATTAGTAAACAAATTAAATGTAGAAAAGCAAACATTCTTAAGCGTCTACAACAATTTCAAAAGATGTCAGAATCATTAATTTCCTATTGACAATTTCTTAGCATATCACAAATACATGATTCACCAAATAATTAAATATGTCAATGTTATACCCAAAATGTATGCACACCATCAACGTTCCCGAAATTAAGAGTAAATACAAAATTTAGACATCATCTTCCATTTGCAAACAGAACAAAAAGATTAAGACAAAAAGCACACGTACAATCATTATCAAACAGCTGACCACAGCCAATGCAGTTTTTAAATAAAATAATAAAAAAGGAATTTGACATGAGATAGCATCAAAACAAAATCTCCACAAGCACACAACTGTATAGATAGTTGCCATCTATATGTAGAAGCAGACAATGCAAGACTTGGAAAGAATCAGAAACAATCAAAACAAACTGAATAATGACCAGAATATTAGAGTACGTGTGTCTAAAATTGAAGAAACTACAAACAATGAATTTAGAAACAAGAAACAATAAAAATATATCAACTTAAAGGAGCACTGAAATCCAGAAAGTTTCAAATCCAGACAGATGAATAACAGAAGATAAATTTGAAAAATGACCACACATTGTGCTCCTCCTGAAGATTCTGGAAAATTAGATTACAAATATTTTGTTATAGAAGAATACCTGAAGATCTAAATACTGAAGGTTTTGCATTAAGCTAAGTTGAAGAGAACCCAAGGACGTCAGCCTATTATTTGCTAGGTCCAAGTGCTCCAATCTTTGCAATAAGCACAATGCTGAAGGCAGTTCCATTAATCTATTATTAGCAGCTTTCAAAGAAATCAAGGCATTTAAATGACTAATTTCAGTAGGCAAACTCTTTATCTTGTTAAATGAAATGTCCAAGTACTCCAACTTATTCAAGCAGCCAATTTCTGGAGGGAGGTATCTGTAAAAAAAACAACAGCAACAACATAAACATCTTTGTTCAGAATATTGATAAACCCATTCTGTTAATTTGATTCATGCAAAACACATTAAAGTTTTGCTCGCTAACTATAGGAATTATTCTGGCAACTTACACATATTTAAGGACTTATCATGGCTTGGATATAACAAGTAAGGACGTTGATCTGAGATTTACTTAAATAAGCCAAGGTATTGAAAAAAGTAAAGTATAGTAATTAAGCCCAAGAATCTGGATGGGAAATATAATTTGTGCAAGGGTGATTCAGCAAAAGCACATAAGACAGATGGAATCATACAAATATCAAAAACAAAATGTTGTCCTTTTTAAAACAGATGGTGCACATCGACTTATCTGATTAAAGTTGTCAACATTTTGATACTTGTCCATCTCATTGGTCAGATTAACTATCTCAAAGTGAAAAACTTTGCAAACCTTCCAAACATAACTAATTTATCCAGCTATTAAGTTCAAGTTCAAACTTATATGCAAAAGAATAGATAGCATAGGCTCCTGCAAAGGTCTAGTTAGACTGAAAGAACTAGAGATAAAACAACTTTTCAATCACATACAATTCAATGTGACGAAGCTTAGGTCTCAAGCTTCACATGTTTAATAGACATCATGCAGTATCCCACACAATACTATACACCTAAAGCACGCCAAGAAAGTAAAAACACCATACTTAACTCCCCAAAAAAAACATCTTTTATCTGTTACACACAAATTATTTTGCTGGAAGTGTCCTGATATTGCAACTTTCAAGTGAATTTTTCTATTAGCTTATGCATTCATATAATCACTTATTGGTACCCAGAAAAAAGGAACATTTACTTAATGTTCCATCCATGCCGCCCAAACAATGGCTGTTCCAATTGTACTACAAGTGACGTTCTAGAATGCTTGTAGCCTATCTATCCATATCCCTAAGAAAAAAATAAAAGCAAATTAAATAAACTAGTTTTTTAAGTTAAACCTTCACACATTCACAAAATACATAAATGCTTTCTTACCTTATAGAAAAATGGCAAACAGAAAGTTTAGTCAAGCACTTGAGACCAGCAATCTTACTCAAAATTGTAAAAACAGAGGGTCTTGGTGGAGCTTAAGAAAGCTCAAGCTCCTTTAAACCTTTAAATTTATTCAAACATAAACCAATAAACCAAGCAATTACTAGCTAAAACATGCTTGCAACATTAACATTATCTTCTTTTATATGA
>CATIWK010546790.1:0-17280 GCA_949634005.1 Mallotus japonicus
GTTGTTGCTTATACATGTAATACATGAACTCATCAATGATATCCTCAGCTTGGTATGACAAGTCCCTAACATTTGAGACCCATGTCTTCTCACCTTCCGACATTGTTTGGTCTCTCTCAGCATCCTCTAGAAATGACTTCATGCTTTCAAATTCTCTCTTGAGTTGATCAAGTTCCACATGAATGCCACCCAGCAGTGATGCTTCTTTCTAAACAACATTAACTATAATTCCAATCAACTGATCGACTGCAGCTGATGCCATGTTACTGCATTGATCAGAACCATGCAAAAGTAAGGGGAAATTAGTTTCCTTCGAATGGCTAGAATAATTTTATCTAACTCTTAATTGTAGCTTCATTAAAAGTTCATCTACAACTGAATTTTAAACTGATATGTTTAACGCAAACCATCATTTCTATCTTAAACTTTGAGCCAATTATCAACTGAATTTTATTCTGAAAAGTCATTTCAATTGTCTCATTCAACTTTATGAATTGTGTCGATTCAATCCAATTTTATTTGAAGGACCTAATTGTATTTTTAAAAATTACTTGTAGATACCTATAAAATAAATGTGACACTTATTAAATTTTTTATCCTCTTTTTCCTATAAGAAAAATAAAATGTAAGAAAATGTTTTTAAATTCTAATTTTGTCATTCTTGACAAAAATTTAACAATTAATTTCTAAATATTTTCAAAATTTTTAATTTTCACTAAAAATCCATAAATTTTAACTATTTTAAAATTTATTTCTCAACTTTCAACCGTATTATTTAGAAATTTTTCTAATAGAGGTCAAACAAAAAAAGTATTGGATAAAAATAAAAGAGAGAATTTTGAGACAACAAAAATATTAGTCAAGAATATAAAAACATTTAGTTCTTCTGAAAAATATGAAAAATTAAAAAATTAAAATTTTATTATTATTTATAGTGATAGTTAAAAGTGCTTACTTTATTTATTTTTATTGTTATTAATATTAGTCTATATAATAAATTAATTCACAATTTATCACTTTTTTCTTATTATTTTTAATTGATATATAAAAATTTAAAATTTCATGTACAAATTTAAAATTTATTTCAAAAATGGTAAAATTAAAACTCATTGTCATTGTCTGCAATATTTTTCTTTTAACAATAAAGGGAAAAAAAATTCGAAAAAAATAATGGCTAAAACATCTAATAAACCATGGATATGCAATATATAATTCCACTAATTTTAATTTTTAATAATTAAAACTCATTGTTATTCACATATTTCATATTAAGAAAATTATACAACTTCGAAGAAAAACTATATATTTTTATCGTTAAAAAGTAATATTATCTTTGTAGTTTATATAAATTTCAGTTTCTTATATATAATTTCATGTATTCATTTTTTTTTTATATAAATACGCATGCAATAATACCTGTAATTAAAGAAAAAAAAACAAGTAATTGTTGGTAGCCTAATTAATTATAAAAGCACACCTTTAAACAGAGATAAGAACTTGTCGATATATATACTTCTAGAGTTTGCCAGATTTTGTTTATATAACACCACAGTCTAATAAGATAGTGTGACAAAATTTGAGGACGCTGATATGAGAATTTGTTTCCATGATGAATGGACCTCTTTTATAATCCTATAATGGAATAGCAAGTAAGATTTATACACATTATGTCAACGACTCACGTCTCATTAACATGTTAAAAAAAAAAAAGCATTTAAGGCATTACAATTGTAAATATGTTGTGGTTGATGAGGTGAGTGTTTGCATGAGTTATATATATTTCTCTAATGCTACCAAAATGTTTAAAAGTGTTTTTAGACATGCTTAAAATGCAAAGTGCACCTCAAGACGTCGTTGTTCCTAGATGTTCTGCTTCTAAAAGGCATTCATTTTTTTTTTTTTTTTTTTTGAGAATGGAAGTGGAGGGAGGGTCAGCACCTAAAGGGCATTCATTTGATTAAAGCAACTAAGGCTAAAATAATTATTTTGTCCCTGAGTGTAGCTGCTTTTTTTTTTTTCGTTGTGGGTGGAAGGAACCAATATGTTCATATCTTGTTTTTAGGGCCAGTTTATTAAACTTTTTTGGGCTAAAATATTTAGCATCTTGACATGTTTTGATGGGAATAGAAATTCAGTTCAGAGATTGATTCTTCTCCATATTAAAATTTTTAATTCAATTCGATTTGAAGATCGATTTTTCTTCAAGTTAAAAAATAAAGATATAATTCAAATAAAACTATATAAACTACGAACCATTTATAATTTTATTATAAGATTAAATAATTTTTATAGTTTTATTTATCATTTTTTACTATAAATTTAAAAAAAAATTATAATATACTCTAATATACCATATAATTATTATATTTTTCTATAAGAAAATTATATAAATAATAGATATCATAAAATAATAATAACAACACCACTACTTTTAGATATTATTGAAGGTGAATTTAAAATTTTCAATATAGATTATATTATAATATTCTGAAATACTATTTACTAATTTAATATTTATTTTTTATGATTAAAATAATTTTATTCTTGATTGAAATTTTTTATTTCAAATAATTAAAATGACATTATTTTATATTACATGTTAAATTAGGAGGTCCAATACTAATAAATTGAATATAACTATTGGAAATAATATATATATATATATAATTCTATTAAATTATCGATTCTAGTTTTGATTCTTTGGTTCGGTGCAATTCAGAGCAGTTTGAGACGAATTTCGGTTCGGAGAATTCAAATTCTCCAGATCTATTCTAATAAAATTTTCGAGACAGTTCAGTTTGAAGAAAATCAAACATTCAATGAAGATTTTCATTTCTAAAAATTTTCAATTCAGTTTTTTAAAACAGCTTGGATTTTTCAATACTGATCTTCAACCCTAGTTGTTCCACATTTGTTAATTGACTTGACCTAGCAAAGAATATTATTCAGTTAAGAGGGTCTTGTACTGGGTGCAGAACTAATGAGTGTATCATTTTCTGAGGGAGTAAATCTTTTGGAAGGATGTGTATTTGTTATTTGCATTTTATGACTTGGCTATTGGTTGCTGTTTCAATGTCATTGATGGGTTGGATCATTGTTTATTACCTTTATTGTTGCCTTGGCCTTGTGTTACAGAGGAATCCTGATAATTGTTCTTTTTTTTTTTTTTTTTTTTTCCGTTTTTAATCTCTCTCTTTCTATGTATAAATATAAAAGAAAATGATCAATCCTATTTTTTTTAGGGTACAGATTTTTGCACTTCCTCCATTTATAAATACACTTCATTTGAATCTTTATATTAGATACAATAACTTTAATACCCTTCAATGAAAAATTATATTTCTATCAACTTAATTAATATTTGTAAAATATTTTTTTTAATTATTTTATTTTATATTAATTTTTCACTACAAATAATATTTTTAGCATTATGTTCTACCATTTTTTTAAAAAATTTTAATAGAAACTTAAAATTAAATTCACCATTAAAATTCTTTTTTATGTTGTACAATACCATTTTATCAAAAAAGTTTAGTAGAAAACTTAAAATTAAATTTACCATTGAAATTTTTTTTTTTACCATATATAAACACATGAAACGTTAATACAATTAAAAAATTAAAAATTAATATTTCACAACTAAATTCAAAAAGAAATATAATTGTTTTTTAATAAAATTTTAGCAATATAAGTTGAACACATAAATAAAATAATATGACAAATTAAGAAAATTATAAGTAGCTCTTATTTGCATTCAAGTTATTAATTTTGACCACATATACATAATTAAGTTAGTATTGATTGTTGTGAAAAATATACTTTTCATAATTTAATGAAATCATAAAATATAATTATTTTGCATTAAGGATAATTAAGTCATTTAAACTAAAAATGAAGTCAAAGTGGAATGCAATTATCAACAGGAGGAGTGCAAAAATCTCTACCCATTTTTTTAGGGATGTTTTCCTTCCTATTTTATCTAGGAATCTTGAGGGGAAAAAAAAGTCTACGATGCCATGACTTAAAAGGGGTATAAATTGTAAAGATTTTTGGGGAGGAAATCATTCTTTAAAAGGCTATAAAGCGATTGAACATAGAATCGAAGAGGGAACGCAAAGATTGAAGAACAACTGAAGCACTCAATCAAAACAAGCTTTTCCTTTCATCTATTTTATGTATTCCATGTTTAAATCAATTGCTCTTGGAAATTTTATCATGAACAACTAAATTAATTTGGGTTTAGAGTTGGAGTAGCGCTAGTTAGAAACTAATTGGAATTTTTATTTCTCTATTAATGAACTGATTTTTCAATCAATTTTATGAGTTGTGCTAATAACTTGTATTCAATTAAGGGTCCAATTGATTGTATATCTATAAATAAATTGCCATCAACAAAATTTGAGTAATTTGCTATCTTCTAACTCGTGTATGTTTTAGATTATTAAATTCTCAAAAAAAAACTCATCAAACTCAGATCATTCGATGATAAAAATAGGCAAATTTTACGGAAAGTACTAAATTATAAACAACTTAAGAAGCCGAAAGAATGAATTCCAATTAAACATACCTTAGCACAAACAACCAAATTGCTAAAAAGTTTCTCGGCCCAACTACTTGTAACTTTCTCTCTCTTTTTTTTTTTTTTTTTTTTAAAGTTCCTGACTAGAAAGGAAAAAAAAATTGATTAGTTCTATTATGAATCTAAAGTTAATTCTAAATTGTAGCGTATTTTTAAAATTTTATTATTTTATTATTTAATTTTAGATATTATATAAATTTCATCTAATTTTTTTTTAAAATTATATATTTAAAATGACTTTTAAAGATAAATTTATACTTTTAAATTAGTGGTTAGAAAACTTTTTTAATTTATATATAAAATACTAATAAAGCATAAAATTATATTTTTTTAATTTATTTAAGCAGTAAAGTTTAAAAAAGTGAATATGTTATTTCGGAAACTGAAAAACAAAAATAAAAAATAGATACCATTTAACCATGCTCTTCATTTTTTAAAAAAATAAATTCATGATTGACAAGGAAATATCAGAACAAATAAAGAAGAAACACTCATATGGACCTCAGTATCATATGTATATATAATTAATTGGGGGATAATGTAACTACTTCTAGAGACACAAGTTCTACATGCAAGAGAAATCTCATTCCTCTTAGGTTTGTATATCGCATTCTCTATAAATACTCATTCACTCTCCTCTTATTATTCATTCTATTCTTTTTAGCTATTACTCTCTCTTTATCTCTCTAAAACTCTCTCTCTACATTCCCTAACTTAAGCATCAGAGGGTTTGTGGGGGAGACCCTACATCTCACATTGCTTCTTGTTGGTTGCTTGACTGCAGGACTCAGAGGTTCTAGAAATCAAGTTATCAAGTGGCGCCGTATGTGGGAATCTCTTGAGTCAAAGCCATTATCATCTACCGAGCAAAGCAACTCAAATCATGGCATCTAGCCCGCCACCCATCACTAATTCTCAGATTGATCCACCAGGCACAACGCCAGATACTCATATCAATCCTTCAGCTCCTATTCTTTCCATCAACCCATCTGCCCCCATCTCGCCAGTTGATCCATTAACTCTCGTCCAACAAGTTGAACCATCAACACAAATCCACTTTAATCCCCATATGCCACCCGGAGTTACTCAGGGTTGGACGACTTCGGGCACGAGCTTTCCTTATTATGCCCCCCTACATCATGCTGGCAGACCCAATCCATCTGTACCTTTCCCAAACCTTTCAGGAACTCCCATTACAAACACATCAGATCTAAACATAGTAACCCAAACACTCAACCTACCCCCAACAAGTAAAGAGGCGATGATCCAGAACATCCAAACTCAGATGCTCCTCATGCAATAATAGCTAAATGCCTTAATCCAAGATAATAACCTCGGAGTTACTAATCTGGGAAATAATGTGATCATACCACCTGTAATAACTCAAAATGTTCCCTTAGGGGACAAAGAAGCTTGGAAAAATCCAGAAGGAGAATCTAGCACAAGTATTCCAGCTCTAGACGATTCACAGATAGCTCAGAAGATTGCGCAAGTAATCCAAATAGCTTGGACAAGACCACGGAAGGAGGATGAGTGCGTCCTAGAAGGAACAACACCTTTCGTAAGAAGGATTAATCAAATAAAAATCCCTTCCAAGTTCAAACTACCTCAGATGGAGCAGTACGATGGTACCGGAGACCCAATCAATCATGTATCGTCATTCAGAAAAAAAAATGATGCTCCAAAATGTCAATGATGTGATTTTATGCAGCGTCTTTCCCAGCACACTCTCCAATATTGCTTAGAGGTGGTTTCACCAACTTCCGAAGAACTCTATTTCATCTTTTGAGGAACTAGTTGAGAAGTTCATAACTCGGTTTATTACTAATGTTCCTCCTGCTAAAAGCATCCATGATCTTCGGACATGCAAACAGGAAATCAGTGAATCGTTGAGAAGCTACTTAGACAGTTTCAATAAAGTAGTAATGCAAATTGAAAATTTAAGTGATGAAGTGGCTATAGAGGCATTAAAGAATGGAACCCAGTTGGGAAAACTCAAAGATAAAATTCTAATAAAAAAGCCACATACCTTCTTAAAGGTCATGACCATAGCCACAAATCTAATCGAAATGGATAAAGACAGAAGATTGCGAAGGGATGATGAGAAGCCACCATTCAAACAGAACGAAAGAATTGATCTAAGAAGGCCTACAGTTCCTAAAAATAATTTCAGAAACCTGGTGGAAGAATTCAGAAGAGAAACTGAGAGATTCACGCCCCTAAATACTTCAAGATTAAAAATTTCTCATGTGGATTAGAGAAAATAGAGTAGGCATAACTCCAGCTAGAAGACTAACTCCATTAAAAAAAGGAATAGTAGACTGAAGGAAGTACTTCAATACCATCGAGATTTCGGGCATGAAACGGAAAGTTGTTGAGAACTCGCATGAGCAATTGAGCAGTTGATAAAAAAGGGAAGCTGGGAGACTTTACAAGAAACCGGGATTCAAATGACCAAACAGCAGATTCTCCCGCTAAAAAGAAAGCTCGTAATGAAGTAGTCGGAGTCATCAATATGATTGTCAGCGAAGAAGCACCAGTTGAGAAGAAATTGAAAATGCCTTGGAAGGACGCATTCCGAGCATTTAGACAAAAGCCGATCATCACGTTCGGACCTGATGATGGGAAACATGTTCAGCATCCCCATAATGATGCCTTGGTCATAAGCGCATACATCCGGAATTATCTAGTGAAAAGACTTCTGGTGGATGATGGTAGTGCTGTCAATGCACTTTCGTGGGATGCATACAAGGCCATGGGAGGCTCAGTCACTGATTAAAAATAATTAAGAATCCCATCACAAGCTTCTGTGGAGGAATAACCCAGCCAATGGGACTAGTGGAACTGGAAGTAGAATTTCAAAATCGAGAATCTGGAGACACAAAAGCAGTCAAAACTTTGTTCAACATGGTGGATCTCCCACTTATTTACAACGGTATCATCGGAAGGCCAATTCTATATGAGATTGACGCTGCCATAAGCATCAAGAGGCTAACTATGAAAATCCCTTTAGAAGACAGAGTAATCACTATACTCGGAGACCAGTCTATGGCTAAATAATGTTACCAAATGGCGGTAAAATCACAAATGGAGGTGTTCCCTTTGGAAGCTTTAGGGACAGAAAAGCAAGGAGCTAATCCAGAACCAATAGACCAAGTCTAGACTCTACAGATAGCTGAGGGAAAGACAGTTAGGATTGTGGGTGAACTTGATGAGACTATCAACAAAGAAATTAGTGAAGTTTTAAACAAACATTCAAATAGTTTTGCCTCAAAGGCATCCAAGATTATTGGGGTAGATCCTCGGATTGCATCCCACAGTCTGAGCATTAACCTAGGAGTAAAACCGGTAGTCCAGAAGAAGAGAAAGTTCGCCTATGAGAGGCAGAAGGTGATCACTGAGGAAACAAAGAAGTTGTTAGATGTTGGGTTTATAAGAGAAGTCACACATCCGGAATGGGTCGCTAATATCATACTGGTCAAGAAAGCTAATGGAAAATATAGAATGTGTATTGACTACACAGACCTGAATAAAGCATGCCCCAAAGACAGCTACCCCTTACCAATAATTGACCAGTTGGTAGACTCGACAACCTACCATAATTTGTATAGCTTCATTGATGCAGCTTAATGGTATCATCAGATCCCCATGAAGGAAGAGGACCAGGAAAAAAATCCTTCATTACACATTAGGGTCTTTATTGCTACAAAGTCATGCCTCTTGGGCTAAAGAACGCTGGAGCAACATACCAAAGGCTGATGAATCACGTCTTTCAGAATCAGATTGGGAAGAATATGGAAGTACATGTGGATGACATTATCATCAAAAGTCAGCAAGCAGAACAACATGTTGAGGATCTCGAGCAAATTCTTGACATTCTAAATCACTACCGGATCAAACTCAATCCAGATAAGTGCATCTTTGGGGTGAAAGCTGGCAAGTTATTGGGGTTCATGATCTCACATAGAGGAATAGAGGCAAACCCGGAGAAGATGGAAGCCATTCTCAACATGAAAGCTCCTAAGACACTAAATGAACTCCATAAGCTTAATGGCAGAATCACGGCTCTTGGAAGGTTCATCTCATGCTCGGCCAAAAAATGCTTACCCCTATTCCGAGCTTTGAAGAATTCCAAGAAATTCGAATGGAGCGATGAGTGCCAAGAAACGTTTAAGAAAATAAAAAAATTGTTATCCTCTCCCCCATTGCTCAGCAGACCAATCCTAAACGAGGTTCTATACTTATACCTCTCCATTGGACACGAGTCCATCGCCTCAGTACTAGTTCGAGAGGAAGGGAGTCAGTAAAACCCAATCTACTATGTTAGTAAGATACTCAGAGGCTCGAAAGTAAGGTATCCCAAGCTAGACAAGCTCGCAATAATGGTTGTTCATACATCTAAAAAGCTCAAGCAATACTTCCAAGCTCATTCAATAATTGTTAGTACAAACTTTCCCTTACGGAAAATTCTTCAAAGGCCTGAAACTTCAGGAAGACTGGTCCAATGGTCCATTCAGTTAGATGAATTCGACATTAATTACGAGCCTCACCAACAGATAAAAGCTCAAGCATTAGCAGATTTTATTCAGGAGATGACAGTAGAGGATGCCATTTCTGTATTTCACCCGCAGTAGATGTTGTACATCAATGGAGCATTAAGCACATAAGGATCTGGAGCTGGGATTATCCTCATTGGGCCAAGTAAGGTCAAAATCAAATATACAGTCCAGATCAAATACAACGCCACAAACAACGCTGAGTATGAAGCACTACTTACAGGACTTAAGTTGGCCACATAAATTAGGGCTGAGCATCTAAAAATTTACTCCAACTCTCAGTTAATGGTCAACAAAGTCAAAGGGACATACCAGATTAAGGAGCCAAGCATGATTAAGTACGTGGAGAAAGCTAGATAGCTCCTAAATAAGCTTGAGCAGGAAGGGGGACAATGGAAAATACTGCAGATTCCTAGAAACAAAAACACAGAAGTGGACTTGTTAGCAAAATTAGCCTCAGAAGCTAACCAAGTATTCAAGGCACTTGAGTTAACAGAAGAACTTATCAAACCTAGTACCGAGGAAGTAGAAGTCATGAATACTCAAGAGGTAGCAGAGTGGATGAAGCCCATCATGGAGTACCTGGATCAGGGCATCTTATCTCAAGACAAACTCAAAGCTCGGAAGATTAAACTCAGAGCTGCGCATTATTCCTTATGTAATGGAGAACTCTACAGAAGATCTTTGTCTCACCCATGGCCAAAGTGTGTATCTCCAGTTGAAGGCAACTACGTGCTCAGAGAAATCCATGAGGGAATATGCGGAGCTCATGAAGCCCAAAGTTCATTAGTCCGGAAAATGCTACTGCAAGGATATTACTGACCAAGTATGTCCAAGGATGCGCAACAACTAGTTCAAAAGTATTCCAAGTGTCAGCAATTCACCCGTTTGAATCACAAGTCGTCCAATACCCAGCACCCAATAGGAAGTCTATGGCCCTTCACTATATGAGGAATGGATATCCTCGGACCTTTTCCAATCTCAACATCCCAGAAGAAGTTCTTGATAGTAGCCATTGATCACTTTACCAAGTGGGTAGAAGTTGTGGCAGTTCTAACCATCACAGAAGCTCGGATTCAACACTTCTTTTGGAAAGAAGTCATCTGCAGATTCGGGATACCTCACACCTTGATCACAGATAATGGGTAGCAGTTTGATAACGAAAATTTCAAGATATTTTGTACAAATTTGAGCATTAAGCTCAGATTCACCTCAGTTGCTCATCCTCAGACGAATGGATAGACAGAAGTCATGAACAGGATCATTATGTAAGGATTAAAGAAGAGGCTAGACAAAAAAAAAGGGAGCTGGGTAGAAGAACTCAACAACATCATCTGGGCATATAGAACAACACCCAAAAGTTCAACAGGAGAAGCTCCCTTCAGATTGACTTAAAGGATGGATGCCATAATCCCTGTTGAGATCAGATCATCAAGCTACCGAGTGGCAGGAGAGTTAGACTCGAATATCAATAACCTCAATGCTTGGATATGCCTAGATTTGCTTGAAGAAAGGAGGGAACAGGCATCAATCACATCAGAAGCTGAGAAGCTAAGAATAGCCAAGTATCACAATAAGCATATCCGACCAAAGCAATTTAAAGTTGGAGATCTCGTATTAAGAAGAGCAGATATTGGTAGAGGAAGTTCCGGAGCAGGCAAGCTCGGACCTAATTAGGAAGGCCCTTATCAAGTCACAGAAAATACTACTAAGGGTGCATACAAAATACGAGACATGCAAAGAAAAGAACTGCCTAGATATTAGAATTTAGATAGTCTATGAAAATATTATCAATAGAGAAAATTGTACTTAAGAAAAATAGATGTTCTGATGCAATAAAAGGACCTTTTCATTGATCTTCAAGAAATTTTTACATCAAAAAAAAAGGAAAGGAAGAACATTCAGACATCTACAATTTCCTCAGACTCAGGAGGCGTTACCCCATCAGAAGGGGGAAGGTCAGCACTCTCAGCAGAGGGAGTAGTGGAAGGCTTCGCCTCAGTAGTTGATTTTTTAGCACCTGAATGCTGCGAAGAAGACTTCGTAGATACTTTCTTCGGACCCTTGTGGTGCTTGGCAGCAGATTTCTTTGACGCCTCCTCTTTAGCAGCCAGTTTTGCCAAGTCTTGAGGAGTTATCTTCTTAAACTCAAAAAAGTCAAGGTCAGAGCGCTGAGTAAGAAAGATTCTGTTACATTTAAATTTATATGCTTTAAGGAATCTTGAAACCATATTTTGGTAAGATTTCAAATCGTCAGCACGAGCTGCCTTCCCTTCCTCAAGCTCCTTCTTTAGAGCATCAAGCTCCAAATCTTTTTTCTCCAGCTGCTCAGAGCGTTGAGCCTGGGAGTGCTCAAACTCCTAAATCCTCTTCAAATGAGACTCAACCTCAGACTTAGCCTCTTTAAGTTGAGCTTCAGTAAATTCCAGCGCTTGTTTCACCGCATTCAACTTCTTTTCGTAATCTACAACAACAGTGCCAACCTCGACATCCTTAAAATTGTACTCACTCTAGAGAATGAAATTGTTGTCCTTAGCTAAAAGCAAACCTTGGGCCATCTAGAAGAAAGACATGAAAATTAGCATGTAAAACTGACGACAAATGGAATACAGTCAAACCTAGATAAAGTACCTCTAAAGCATGCACAATCAGATAATCATACAGCTTGCCTTTCCCGATATCTCGCCATCTTTGAATATCTTCAGAAAGGCACAAGGACTCAGTATATTGATCCCTTACTTGGGGATTCAGAAGACTTGGAGGGCTCATTTTGTCCAAAACCCACTTCTTTGCATCCGAAAATCCTTAAAGTCTCGGTTGCTTTACAAAAACATTTTCTACCAACTCTTCTTCATCCTCAACTATTCCCTTTCCCCGGGAACGCTCCTTTGAAGACCCGGCCTTATTTTTCCAAGTCAGATCAATCGGTGGATCTCTTACAACCTCAGCTAGAGTCTCGGAAGGCTCCAGCTCCAAGGTCAAACTAGCAATTTCTTGCTCTTGCTCTCGCTCTTAATCATCATCATCTGAAAGTAGTATCTCGCCAGCAAATGTGAAAAAGTCAGCCATCTACAAATAAAAGAAAGGGAAAGTCAGAATATACCTCTATAAGCTCAACACTTACCAACACTATCAACATTCCCATGATACACCCTCTGAAGGTACCGCAGGGAATAATTTTTAGCAGAAGTCCTCATGGCTATACTTCAAGAATAAAGCCTATTTATTAGCTCTGACTCTCATTCAGGCAATTCTCTTAAACACTGCACGTGGTGATAGTCATCAACCCATAAATGACAGACTCCGAAAAACTCCGTCGGATGTTCTATAACAAAATACTTATGTCTCCAAGACTTAGGTATATCTCGGAGTTTCATAAATAAACTCAGATGGGGAACAGCCGATAGGGCAAAGGTCAGCTCCCCCATTTTCTTATTTAAACTATACATAAATTAGAATATATCAAAATTTGGCTCTCTACCTTCCCTATGCATCAGCTCTATGTAACCAGTCAGAATCCTATAACTGTTGGGATGAAGTTGCCTAGGAGCAATGTTATATCTATTTAAGAAAAGCCTTACAAATGGATCTATAGGGAATCTCAATCCTCCCTCTAACTGATCCTGGTAAACCACCATTCTTATCAGTGGTATGCAATAGATAGGTTTGTGGAATACTAAACCGACGCCTATACCATTCTAACATACTCTCATCTACTCTTGATTCAAACAAGTCAGATTTTACTTGTTCTCGGGGAGGCATGTTACTAATGACAAAAGTAAAGATAAGAAAATTAAAAAGAAGTGAAGGTATTCACCTGGGAAGCAATGCAGAACTCAACAGCTTAGAGCACCGAAAGTAAAGGAACAATAACACTCAAATGCAGTAATGAGAGCAGAAAAGCAAGAGAAGGACAGAGAAAATGATGAGTCCCTTTCGACACTAATTTCCTTGCTATTTATAAAAGGTGGAGAAGGTTCTCGAACAGACTTCCGACACCCTCATAGTACGAGTGCATAACACTTCTCCCCCAGGGGTATAATAGTCAAGACAAATCATCTAAACATCTCATTTTTAACATGGTTACCAAATACCTCTATCCCTTCATGATGATTTGAAACATCTCCTCTTCTAACAATTGAACAGATGCAATAGTTACTTAAATTCAAAATTCAAAAAACTATCTCAAACGACGTGACCCTCGCAATCACACGTCTTGCTGCCAGTTGTCCTAGATCTCAGGTCGCTATGTTGCACCGAGCATCTCACAAAGACGAGTATATGGAAACTCGCATTCTCGGGTCGCTATGTTGCACCGAGCATCTCACAAAGCAGAGTATATGGAAACTCGCATCCTAGGTCGCTATGTTGCACCGAGCATCTCAAAACTCCAGCACTAGCTGGTCCCATTTTGCGTGTTCACTATAACATTGGTGGGTTAATCCATCGAGACGCCGAGCATCTATAAGCCCAATTGGCATCTTTTTCTTCTCCTCAGGTGTATGAAGACTTGGTACTGAGCATCCTCACCAACAGTGACTGAGGCTGGCCACCTCAGTTCACCCTTTCGGCACTACAACAGCTCCTCGTCACCTTTCTTCTGAACTCTTCATTCAGCATATCTACTGACTTCTGAAAATCTTGGACATAAATATCCGACTAGACTTTCGATGGGGACTCTTGATACCCCACAGGTATATTCCTACTCTAGATAGCAAATATGTTCCTAAATAAATAGTAACTTGCAGAGAAAGGAAGCTCAATCCAGATAGGAGTAGAAGTCCCGGATTAGTAAGTAATTACTTCTAAAGACACAAGTCCTACGTGCGAGAGGAATCTCATTCCTCTTAGGTTTGCATATCTCATTCTCTATAAATACTCCTTCCCTCTCCTCTTATTATTTATTCTATTCTTTTTAGCTATTACTCTCTCTTTATCTCTATAAAACTCTCCCTCTACGTTCCCTAACTTAAGCATCGTAGGGTTTGTGGGGAGACCCTACATCTCACCTTACTTCTTGTTGGTTGCTTGACCGCAGGACTCGAAGGTTTCGGAAATCAAGTTATCAATAATTTATCAGTGTTAATATTTTAAAATTACATCTAATTAATTTCTTAAAATTTTATTTTTTAATTAATTTTTTTTTATTTTTTTAAATTTTATTAAAATAAACAAACTAACATTATTAAAATTTTAAATAAATTATTTATTTTAATTTTTTCTTAAAAATTTGTAAAAAATTTTATTTTAAAATAAACATATTCTATTTACTCTTTTATTCCATCAAAAATTATATCTTGAATTCTAATTAAAACATATCTCTTTTATTCAACTAAAAATACTTTTTCTTTTTCTATTTAACATAAAAGTAAAAAAAATATATTGCTTCTCACATGTACTTTTAATAAAAAAATAATCAAATAAAATTATTATAATAACCTTTTAAGTTCTCACTTTTATATTTAAGTTCTTATATTTGATTAATTTATAGTTTTTAATTTATTAAAATGATTTAATTATTTATTTTAAATAAATTTTAAAATAGGGATTGGTGACTATTTAATATAAATTTGATTATTTATGTTTTAACTTATACCCTTCAATTAGCTAGTTGCCTCCTCTCCCTTTTTTTTTTTTACTACTCTTTGTTATTTCTTAAAAATTTGGTTTTTATTTACTGCGGATCATCTTTTAGACCGGTGGTGATCCATTATTATTTTATTTTATTTTTGTATTTCATAAATACAGATATTTCTATAATCAGACTCATTTAAAAATTAAA
Organism: Mallotus japonicus; assembly: GCA_949634005.1. Lineage (NCBI taxonomy): Eukaryota > Viridiplantae > Streptophyta > Magnoliopsida > Malpighiales > Euphorbiaceae > Mallotus > Mallotus japonicus. The sequence goes on from CATIWK010546790.1 coordinate 14,918, forward strand.
GAGTTGATTCAAAGCTATTTAAAACCATTAATTGGAGCGTACGGATGACCAAGTTGTAAATTAAAAGAGTTCTATCTATACAATTGAAGAATAGCGACAAAAACTTTCACAATAGTGAAATTTTACTTTGATACTTCTTGATTGTATTTTATTTATACTATCTTTTCATCAAGATATATTTTCAATATTTAATAAATGAATGATTCATCTTTTTCTCTAAAAAATTATATATATATTGTTGTAGAATTAAGATTAAATTGTTTAGTTTGTTATAGAACTAAACTTGAAATACCAAATGCCTTTACTTTATTTTAGTAGTATTTAATTAGAAGAAAAATATTTTTACAGTAGAATGATTTTAAGAGAATTTAGAAAGAGTTTGGAAAGAATTTAGAAAGAATTTAAAGAGAATTTAGAGAGCTATATATTTTTTTCATCTACCATTTACATTAATGAATTTCAATCTCTTTATATAGAGATTTTCTTTCCACTATTTGAGAACTATTCTCTCACAAGCAATATATTGTTCATTCACATACAATATATTGTTCATTCACATTCATAATATTATTCAATTAGTCCTAATACAATTGTTGGTAAAATCGACTTGAATGATTATTATTATTGATAGTTAATTTGTCACTAGTTAACACCAATTAAATCAATCTATATAAAAATATCTAATAACTAAGTTCCTGAATTTTGCCATGTCATGCTATAGTGACATGTGGCACTTGGTGTGATTCAGCTTTCAGCGTTCTTCTTCCAACATTTGTTAATTAGGCACGTATCTTCTTTAAAAAAAAAAAATTAGGCACGTATCTACCTTTGGCTTTTTTGCTCTGTGTAAAGAAAAAGAAACGGAAGCCTCTTCATTGCATTATCTCTCTCGCTCCCTTTCTTTTTCTTTTCATTTTGTATTCTCAATTCTCAATTTCATTTTTGTCTGAGAGATCATCAATCAATAAAAACCCAAAAGCGTTATTCTCTTTTATTTTCTATTCTTCACCAAACCAATACAAACCCTAACCCATCTCTCTCTCTCTCTCACCTTTTCTCTATTTGCAATTCTTCTTCTTTTTCTTCAATTCAACTATCCGATGCTTTGGTCCATCTGTACGAAAGCCTTTTGAAGCTCCTCGTAGTTACTGTGTTATTGACATTCTTAGTTGCTATTTTACATGTGTTCCTTTTTAATTCCATTTATGTATGTCAGATGCTATTTTCTCTTTCTGTTTGGTAGGTTATGACTCTGTCTGCCTTCCTTCTGTCATTCTATTGTTGTTTTGATCCTCTTGGGGTTGATATTAATGTAGTTACAATGCAAGCTCCGAAGGCAGTTCCTCTTGAGATTGTTTGCAAAGACAAATTTTTCATCCAAAGCACTGTCGTTCCTCTTGGGGCAACTGACAAGGACATACCACCATATACGGTACTCATCTGTGTTGTTACTTTTAACTTTAATTCTCTCTCTCTGTCTCTGTTTCTCTTTTGTTGTAATTTCTTCTCTCTTTTCTCCCTTTTGTAATTGTCAGTTTAGCAATGAGAAGCACATTGAAGAGATCAAACTGAAAGTAGCGCTCATTAGCCTACCTGAATCTCCTGTATTGTCTCCAATTAATGGAGTGCTTAATCAGGATCCCTCTTTTGAACCTTCTGTTCAGAAAGACCCAGGATTCAGTAGAATAAAAAATACCACTCCACCGCACATGGTATGAAAAGTTACTGTTTGGCAATGTTGGAATTCCCTTAGTACTAGGGTAGAACTTTTTGAGTCCAGGATTTTAATTTGATGATTGCATCAAGATGCTTCCAATTAATATTCATTTATCATTTCCAATCAAATATGCTTTTAAAATACTATGTGTTTGTTATTCTTTTGTTTGTATCAGATTGCCAAGAATGTTGAATGATAACAGAAACATGTGTACAATTTGAATTTTTTTAGATTATATTTTGGATGTTAATGCTTAGGTGGTTTGATTATGATTCATTTTATTCCTTATTGTTATTGTTATATAAATATATATGAGAGATATTGATTTCTTTTTTATTATCTGTCAACAACTCCAGAATACAGAGCCTACCAAGAACAAGTTTTCAACAACTGTGAAAAATTTGCACAGGTATCACACTATCAGATGCCGCAAGATTTTTTACTGAAATAAGATGACAGCTTTAATCTTTACCATCCCTGCAAATGTTTGTGGTGCTAATGAAAGCTAACTTGCATTGCATGTCAGTCTAAATTGCAAGCTGTTGGCGCTTCCTAAAGAAAAAGGCTTAATTGCAATTTGAATGTGCCATCTGCAATTTCAACAACTGGACGTGTCATCAGAATTATTCATTTCTTTGTTTTTTTT
>CATIWK010546809.1:0-11559 GCA_949634005.1 Mallotus japonicus
AGAAGAAGCCCGATCATCAGTTAGTTCCCACTGTTGAATATTCATCACTTCATCGGAAGTTAAACAGAAATGTTTGAAATAAAATGCATTCCAGAAAATCCTTAAACATTTGCAGCTTGCAAGGGTTGATGGGTAGAGGGCAAGGGCGTAGATTCTTTTTTAGGGCACTATGAACTTTGGCGATCTTCTTATAAAATTCAATATCTTCATAGACATGCCTTTTATATAATGGAGAGTTGCAAGAAAATATGATCGGGAAAGGAAGTGATTATGAAAGACCAAATTGTATCGCAACAAAGTGTGGGTTATAGGTTTCAACGCCACACTTATTGTTTCGGGGATCTAAATCCAATCCGAAAGGTAAATCCCTGGCGAGAAGGATGCTTTCCCAGGCCGACAAAAATTCTGGGGAAAGGTTTGAATTAAAGGGATCTTCAAGAAGCCATTAAGGGCCAAAATTTATTGGAAGAAAAGGACAATAGAGTTTATCTTGTAGGCCTTGGGGGTTATACAAAAAATGAAAGAATTCTTCGAATGTCGTGTATTTACATTTAAAGGATGATACCCAAAGGGCATAACAGCCCATAGACCGAAAAGCTAGTTTCATTGGCCGACTCATGATATCTTGAAAATATGCATTGAACCAAAGCTGAATAATCCATATCTGCCCCGGGTCCTGATTTGAAGTCATTTTTATCCTTATCGGGCACCAAGTGGTGCATACCCCTATAGAATTGACTCAGAACAAATGGGCCAAGTGTGAATTTTCTCCCATCAGCCAGGGCTATTGCTAAGGGGATGAACTCTTTTGTCACTTTTATGGAGCTAGGGCAGCCTACGAATCGGCAAAGATAATATAACAGGAAGGTGACATGTTCGGCTTTATCAGGGATTGGGGTAGACTTCATATTCATAATGATAAAAGGGCAATAACTTACATGCTCCTTTTTAAAGGAAATATTGAACCTAGAAGCATCAGCCTTAAGTCTAGGGCTAACTTCCTCACCAAAAGGTTGAAGGCAGAACAGAGCGGCTAAATCAAGTAGGGTAATTATCATTAGCCCCTCCCTGAGCACGAAGGCATTATAAGACTGAGACCAAAAGAGGGACAAGGTCGATAACAAAGGTTTATTGATAGGCACCTCGGTCCTAGAAAAATGGAGCATATCATAGATACCCAGGTCTTTCAACAAAAGGGAAAATATGGTTTCTAATCGAGTATGCCATATTAGATATTCCTTAGAGGGGTTTGGCCAAGATCTAATTGGAATGTTCTTTTTCCAAAGTAACATATCATTAGGTCGATTGAACCTAGGAGGGTCATTTTTCCTAGCAAAACGGATAAGCTCATCTACCCATCTATCATCCTCGACAAGCACAGGACCTAAGACAATATTACCAGGACAATCGGCATACTTGAGTAATACCTCTAGCGTAGCAGTAGAGGCTTGAACGATGGAGGTTGCTCTTTCTAAGTGAGCAAGAGGATCAGCCTTATCATCTATAGGTGAAGATGCTATTTTCTTTGATTTCCCCATTGTGAGTCGAAGCTACAAATATCAAATAGAATCGGTCATAAGTATCGGTTATAAGTATAATAGACCGATTGAGCTTAAGACAAGTAAAAGAGGCAGAAAACATACCTTGGCAAGAATTCTCAAAAGCTGAAGACTGAATCACTGAATGCTAGAGAGAGAAAACAAATTTTCAACAGCAAGTGGGACAAGTGATTAGGACTTCTCCCTTTTTATAGGCATGATTTCGGCATATGAAATGACACGCCAATTGATGAAAATACCCTTATTGGTTGGAAAGATAGAAAGCGAGTTTGGGCCATGGATCGCATATTGGGTCGTATGGGCTTCTGAAGAGGTAGAATCAGAACCTTGACCAGGGCCTCAGATACTGATCCTGGGGGTATTGTTTGTACCGGCCCAAATGGCCCACCTTGAAATAACAAGATTTGAGAAAATGGACCAAAGTCTACTGTATCAAGGCCCAACTTATGGTTGCATGTGTGAAGATCGGTCAAAGCTTGTTATTTGGAAAGTCCTATATATGCCTTCAATCAGGATAATCGAGGGAACTTTCCTTATGCAACATTAGGAAAGTATCAATTAGCCATGTATGCTCGTTAGACCGATTAAGAAGGTTTTTATTTTTAGTAATTACCTTAATTTCTTATAAGCCCGATATGGTAGGTATTTGATTTGTTTCCTTAGGTCCATTTAGGAAGGTCTCCATTTGATTTTCTTTCCTTTTATGTTTGGGCTCCAGAGCTTATAAAAGCCGAGGTCCCTGCATTGTAAAAGCTCTCTACGCATTTTGACGCAAATTCAATATAATTCTCAGTTCATATTTCTTCAAATTCTGGTGTCTATTTGTTTTTTGATCCCTGCGATCACAACTTCCTGGTGAAGCAAGCCTCCTGTTTGATCCAAATCAGACAGGTTAAAAGGGACTTGAACCTGTTTCTTTCCCCTGTCACCACCCCGAGCTGGTGATAAAACCATTCCATCTTCTACTCATTTTTGTGAAATTGTAATCGGGCTCTCACAGACCCATTTAAACATTCAAAAGGTGCTCAGGCCGATTCCTTCAAATTTTAAGCCCAAACATCTTTTTGGCACGCCCAGTGGGACTCTTGTATGCCTGTGCAGACGAGATCACAGAAAGCTACCATGAGCAAATCCAGTGAAAGGACAGCTTCCAATACTAAGATCGACATATCAAGCGGTCAAGTTTAGGGGCTTGCCCCAAATGATCTTTTAGAGAACAAAGACCAGTACAATCACTACTTGCCATAAAGGAGACAGCCTATCCTTGGCAAGGAAGATGTTGATTTTCTTTCAGACGAGGTATCAAGGTAGAATCACGCACTCTTCAACGACCTCATAGCCCAAATGTCCACAGTCTTGCATCCGATTCTCGAGAGGAATGAGTCAATCCAGATGCAATCTCAGAAATAGCTGGAGGAGATCAGTGTCAACATGCATTGCATGACATCCATCCTCGAGGATAAACAAAATGTTAAGCTCCCCAGGTATGCCTCAGATGCTAATAGACTAAATAGTCATAACTTGCAATATGGTAATGTGCGTTTAATGAGAAGGCCTGATGAACATGAAAGAAATCATCCAACCCAATCTGTTAACTTCAATGATAATAGTTATCAAGGTCGGGCGATGGGGTATAATTCTAATTGGGCTGGTACTGTGTTTACTTACGATGAACAAGGCCGAGTTATTGAATTAACCTTAGGCCAAGACACAAAATCATGTTATAATCAGACACAATACCATGAAATGACTATAAATATGAATATCGGCCACCTGTAACCGATCAGAGTCTATTAAGGGACACCTTAGAAAAAATGTGTATAGATTTTAGACCCATTTCTAGGCTGATGTACAACAAACCTTATCCTGACTGGATAGATGAATTGCACCCATTCCCTAGGGGATATAAGGTGCCAGAGTTTGTACTGTTTTCGGGTGAAGAAAAAAATCAATCTTCCATTAAACATGTAGCCCGATTTACAGTACAATGCAGGGAGGCATCGACCAATGACTTTTGGAGGCTAAGACTCTTTGGCAATTCTCTAACAAAATCGGCCTTTACTTGGTATACACACTTGCCTTCTAATTCTATAACCACTTGAAAAGATTTGGAAGAGAAATTCCACATGGAATTTTATAGAGCCAGGCCAGGCATATCCTTGGCCAATTTAGCCAAGATTTCACAATTACTTGGAGAGTCGGTGGAATAGTATGTCATGAGGTTCCACAAACTTAGGACTCAGTGCATTTTGGTCATCAGTGAGGCCAAATGTGTCCTTATGGTAGTTAGGGGGCTTAATTATTCAATGAGAGAGCACTTTGAAGGACACCATTTCAGGGACCTATTTGAGTTAACTACTAGGGCAGCCAGTTATGAGAGGTTGCTTAAAGAAAAAGACCAAAGAAGGTCTTCCTCTAAAGGCACCTACTACCAAGATCCCCTCGATATATTGGCCATAAATGAAGAATACAAAACTGATTCTGATGATGATGATACAATAAATGTGGTCGAATATAAAGGAACTAAACCAAATGAGTGTCAAGCTTTGAAAAGGCCAACTACCACTAGAGAAAAGAAGAAATTTCCTAAGGCAAATCAAATTGCCAAAGAATATTCTTTTAATCTGACTAAGGCCAATGAAATCTTTGATGCATTAATCAAAGACGGCCAAATAAAATTAACTGATGGTCATGTCATTCCTCCACCAAAGGATCGGGCTGGTAAAGAATAGTGTAAATGGCATAATTCTTGGAGGCATAGTACTAACAACTACGTAATTTTCAGGAATGTGGTTCAGAAGGCCATTGATGATGGAAAACTTCTATTCCTAGGGAAGGGGAAGGCCCAGACGATTAGCATGTTGTTCCCTAGGATACCTTGTAATATGATCTTCCCTAGTGACATCAAGGTGCTTGGTCCAGGAAAGGGTGAACCCTGGACTCCAGATCGGCCAAGAGTTAGAATAGAGCTTAAACTCACGGAAGATGAAAGTAGGGAAAGTTCAAAGGTGAACAGGGAAGTTAGTTTCCCTAATGAAGAAGAAGTCACATGCCCGACATGCAAGCACTCTTTCAAGTATACCCCAAAGAAGCACAATAGGTCACCAAGGCATGTGACTAGAGACTGATGGGAGTATCCTAATCGGTCGCGACCAGAGGCTAGGATGAACTCATCAGCTATTAACAGAAGCTGATTTAATTCGCCAAAAAGGCAGAGGCTGAAGGAAGAGCCAAACAGAAATTCCTAGAAAGATCAAGGTCGTTCAACTAATCGGCCAAATGCTAAGACTTTCAAGCCAAAGGCAACAGATGATTGGCAAAGGCATAAGCCCAAGACTGATGTGTTTAAAAGGGTTTGGTATCCTGCCAAGGATGGGAGGATTAACATGACCAAGACTCAGAAAAGAAGAATGTAGAGACTTCGTCAGTCAGCCAGACAGACTCATGAGCCATCAGCCTCCAGAAGTTCGGCAAGGATGCCTCGAGTAGATAAAGATGGCAGTCAACCTTTGAAGCCTGAAAGAAATAGAACTCCAAGAGAAACAGAGCATGAGAAAAGGATTTCTGATGATAGGGATCACACCATGAAGAAGATGTATGGTGAGAAGATTGATCCCCAAAAGAAGCCCTACTCCAACTTCAACTTGCACAAGTAGGATAAGGGCAAAGGAAAGGTACAGTGGTACTGGTCTGCCAAGGAAGGAAAAATTAAAGATGGGCCACTACCTCCACCATCGCCAAAAGAAGAAGGCTTGGGCACTACCATCAATATTGTAACATTGCCAATTGACTTCAAACCAAAACCTGGCCAGAGGTCCACTCTGGATGGAGATGTTATCACCCGTGATGACTATGAGCTGGACGATGGACAGGGGGCATCCTTAACCATCCCACAGCCTGACCTTCTCATAACCAGGCATATCCGGTCGCTTTATATTAAGGTTAATTTCAATGGGGTGGACATGAAAAGGGTGTTGGTTAATAATGGCGCTGGAGTTAATATTTTACCCCTTTGAACCCTGAAGAAAATTGGTCTAGAGAGCAAAGATCTGGAGAAGACTGATGTTGTGATGACCAATTTTGCAGGACATGATAGGGCTCCTGCTGGTTTTATTATACTAAATGTCAAGATGGGCAGACATGAGTCACAAGGGCTTCTTTGTCATGGATGTCAAAACAAATTACAACGTCCTCCTTGGCAGGGACTGGTTTCACTCCAATGCCTATGTGCCTTCATCCCTACATCAGATGTTGTTCATATGGAGACTAGAAGGGGATGTAGAGGTCATCCATGGGGATCCAAACCCATTTGGAGAAGTGGCCTTCCATGCAAAGGCCATAATGTACTTGCCTCATTTTGCTGGTTTCAAGGAAGGTTCCAAGGTAAGAATTGCTCTTGATCGGCATGCAGTGGTAGCAGCAGGGGAAGTTGGTCGATCAGTCATAATTAGTGATAATGATGACATCATAACCCTATTCAAATAGGGACCAAATCCAATTGGCCAAATTCATTTTTGAGGAAGAAGAGCATGATCCAATAGGCCAATTAAAGATAGGTGGCGTACATGTCCCTGCGAATAAATTAGAAGATGACCCTCTTCAAACCCCATATGTACTGAAAGATATCAATCTGGGAACTGAGGCCGATAAACAGCCAATATACATCAGCTCCAAACTGAGTCTAGAATTTAAAGTCAGACTAGTGGAGTTGCTAAAGAAGTACAAGGATTGTTTTTCCTGGACCTATGAGGAAATGCCCGATTTAGACCGAGATTTAGTGGAGCATGAACTGCCTATCAAGACAGGTTATCGGCCTCATATTCAACCTCCTAGAAGAATGTCTAGAGATGTGGAAAAATTGGTGGCTGACAAGATTAAGAGGCTCACTGACGCAGGTTTCATCAGAAAAGCACAATATACTCAGTGGTTGTCAAACGTAGTTCCAGTTGTTAAGAAAAAATGGTAAAATCAGGGTTTGTATTGAATTTAAGAATTTGAACCTGGCTACTTCTAAGGATGAATATCCTATGCCTATTGCCGATATGCTCATTGACGCTGCATTAGGCCACTATATCCTCAGCCTCATGGATGGCCACTTGGGCTACAACTAGATAAAAATCAAGGAAATCGATATGAGTAAAATAGCCTTTAGATGCCCTGGTGCGCTTGGAAGTTATGAGTGGGTGGTCATGCCATTCGGCCTTAAAAATGCTGGTGCCATTTATCAACGGGCTATGCATGAGATCTTTGATTCATTGATTAGAGACTTCATGGAGTTTTATATTGATGACGTTATTGTCAAATCTAAGGCCGATGAACAACTCTTAGAGCACTTAACAAAGACATTCGAAAGGATAAGGCTCTATCGGCTAAAGATGAACCCTCTCAAATGCGCATTTGGAGTCTCAGCAGCCCATTTTTTAGGATTCTTGGTGCACCAGAGGGGGGTGGAAGTAGACACAAATAAGACAAAGGCAATCATCCAAGTTGCACCTCCTAAGTCCAAAAAAGAGCTACAAAGATTAATCGGCCAGATCAATTACCTCAAAAGGTTCATATCTAACACAGCAGGCCGATTACGAATTTGGTCACCCCTACTGAAACTCAAGGATAGGGAAGACTTTGTGTGGACAGCTAAGCATCAACACACCTTTGATCATATCAAGGCATACTTGACTCATCCTCCAGTAATGGCTGCCCCAAGGCCAAAAGACCCCTTGATACTGTACATTTTGGCCTCAGAGACATCCATGGGTAGCCTACTCGCCCATGAACAGGAAAGGTATGAGAGATCAATCTACTACCTTAGTCGGGCACTAACCGATCCAGAGATAAGGTATTCCTCCATTGAGAAACTCGAACTTTGTCTATATTTCACCTGCTGTAAGCTTATATACTACTTGCTCTCTTCTGTAGTATAAGTGATTAGTCAGACCGATGTTATTAAATACATTTTATCAAGGCCATTCCTTAGAAATCAGCTTGGTAAATGGGCAGTGGCCTTATCAGAATTTACTTTACAATAGGTACCTCAAAAAGCAATTAAAGGGTAAGTGTTGGCCGACTTCCTAGCTGATCATCCTACTATAGAGATACCGGTTGATCTTTGTGAAGCTAGGGGGTGGAGAGTATGGTTTGATGGTTCAAAAGCGTCATTAAGCTCGGGGGCAGGTGTGGTCTTAGAGTCACCCTATGGAATCAAGACGAAGATATCATTCCTACTTGACTTCCCATGTACGAATAATCAAGCCGAATATAAAGCTCTTTTGATAGCACTTGAAGTCCTCGCAGAGTTAGGGATCCATCATGTGGATATCTATGGAGACTCAATGCTGGTAGTAAAGCAAGTTTCAGGAGAATATAGGTGTGAATCAGCCACGCTGGGGGCATATTGTAATAAGGCCCAACACATGATAAAAGGATTCACAAGAGCCCGACTACAATACCTAGAGAGAGAAGCCAATGAGGAAGTAAATGACTTGGCTCAATCGGGCTCAGGCTATAGAGACCGAATGTCATCAATCGTAATTTTGATCAGACCTCAGTCTTCTTTGCTAATAAAATCTAATAACCTTTTTCAAGTTGCTGCCATTGATCTCGAGGCCGATTGGAGGATAGAAGTCATGGAATACCTTAATAATCCATCTTTATTGGCCAAAAGACAGATCAGAGTCTTAGCAATAAAGATGCTACTAATGAATGGTGAGATGTTAAAGAGAATAAACTCTGGGGAACTCTTAAGGTGTATCGGCCCTAAGGAAGCAATGATGGTCATGACCAAAACTCATGAAGGCATCGCAGGTGCACATTAAGGTAGGAGAAAGATGAAGTGGTTAATTTGGCAATATGGATATTTCTGGCCAACCATGGAGAAGGATTGCAAGGACTACACCCAGGGGTGTGAAGCTTGCCAAAAACACGGACCGATTCAGTATGTTCCAGCAGATGAGTTGCTTTCCATCGTCAAGCTTTGGCCGTTCAGAGGGTGGGCGATGGACATCATAGGGAAGGTTTATCCTGCATCATCAAAGGGTCATGGGTTCATGTTGGTGGCTACAGATTATTTTACAAAATGGGCGGAGGTTGTTCCGTTAAAGACCATTAATCAGCAATCAGTCATTGATTTCATCACCAAACACATCATACATCGATTTGGAATCCCAAAATCCATAACTATGGATCAAGGGACTATGTTTATTGGGGAGGAGATTCGGGCTTTTGCTAAGAATTTCAAGATCAAATTACTCCACTCATCTCTATACTACGCCCAGGCAAACGGACAAGCGGAAGCAACCAACAAATTGATAAAAATGGTGATTCAGAAGTCCATAGAAAAGAATCCCAGGGTATGGCACGAGAATTTATCTAAAGTGCTTTGGGCATTAAGGATAAGTCAGAAATCGGCCATTGGCACATCCTCCCTTCAAATTGGTGTACGGCCATGTTGTCGATAGAACTAACTATAGCATCTTTAAGACGACAGGTCCATTTGAAGCTATCGCCCTTGGATTATGCTGAAAGCATGCTGCAGGAACTTGATCAATTAGATGAGGAGAGATTACTGGCATATGATTGATTGGTAGTGCAAAAGAAGAAAGTAGAACGAGCTTATAACAGGAGGGTTGAGCACAAGTCTTTCAAGGAAGGAGATTTGGTATGGAAATTGGTATTACCTATCGGACATAAAGACCGATCACTTGGAAAATGGAGTCCTAATTAGGAAGGACCCTTTATTATAACTCAATTACTAAGGGGCAGTGCTTATCTCTTGGTAGACAAAGATGGTTCTCCTCATTCTACACCGATTAACGACAAATATTTAAAAGCCTATTTCCCATCCTTGTGGGATGATGTAGATCGGTCACACTTTGATATAGACTAATCGTTTATATATTTGTATTTAAGGTCGATTATATGATTCGTGCCAACTATGTTATGTTTCATTTGTTCATTAGTAATAAAATTATCTGGCCAAGTTCCTACCTCTAGGCCGATAAGTTATCTAATGTGTTCTAAAGACCGATTATTATTTTTAGTTCATTCAGACAATACGCAAGAAGTACATCAGTTATGAAATAAAAGAAGCATTAAAGGACAATCATAAAAGATATAATGGAAACAAGAAATGATATTTAAACTCATTAGGCCATCCAACAGGCCAATAGAATATCATTAACATTCAAAAAGTGACCATCAAGGCCAAAATATTCAGAAAATGTATTATCGGTCACAACCCAACTGACTAAGTGTTGGGTTTAAAGGAAGTAACAAATTCAGAAAAAGCATTGGTGGCAGTTTCCTTATCCAGCACAGCTGAGTCTTTATGCCCTTGCAACTTTGTTATTTGAAGACGCAAGTTCTTCCTTTTTTCCTGTATCTCTTTCATTCAGGCACCTCGAGCTTGCGTCTGTTCCACCCGCCTTTTCTGAGTAGCTTAAAAACTGGCGAGGTCAGCCTGTTTCTTCTTCAATGTTGCCTCCAAATCGGCCACTTCCATCTTCAGCTTGTCCAAAGCTAGTCTGGCCTCCAAGATAATCTTTCTTTCTTTCTTGACAGCATCCATAATTATGACCACCTCCTCATCCAACTTCTGCTTCTTGGCATCTTTTTCAGCAAGCCCTGTAAGGAACTTATCAGCAGCTTTATAGTTGGTAATGAGGGTGGGCAAGGTTTCATGAAGGTGGTCGATGATGTACTTTTGGCTGACTGTGACATCTGATCCAAGATGGATGATGTTATCATGAAGATGCTTCAACAGTCTAGCAGCCCGATCATGATTACTATCGTCAATAAAGAAGTAAGAAGGCCCTCGAAGATTTCCACCAGGTCTTTGAGTCTCTGTTTCACCTCCTTAGCAATCTGGTCTTCAGAATCGGCCACGACATCAGCAGCACCATCATGTTCTTCATGGTCAAAAGAGGCTTGATCACCATCTACCTCATCACCCCCGGACTCGTCAAGACAAGCCTCAATCTCGTCAAATAAAGTGAATAGAGAGCCCTGCAAAAGTAGCCCAATTAGAACCTTATCGGAATAACAAATTTCACTCATTATAAAGAACATTACTTGATCAAAGGGGATTGGTGCTGAAGGTTCAGGAGGAGGTGTGGCCGATTTCATCGTACTCAAAGGAGTAGAGACTTCGATGGAGAGCTTGGAGGTATCTTCTTTGATGTGGGTTGCTGCGGGGATAGACGGATCGCCCTTACTGGATGAATCAAGTTGGATTGGGGCCTTGATGAGAGGAACAGTTAGATCTTGGACTTCTGGTGTCTTGGCAATCTCAGAGGCCGATTTAGAAGTGCTTTTCCTTGAAGATCGATGGTGAGTTTTGGCCTTCTTTTTCTTCGGTTCACCCTCTGGTAGCTCAATCAGCTTCTCAATGGCATATGAAAGAAACATAGTAAAAAAGAGAACTCGTGAGGTTAAAAATAGAGTTGTGCAAAGAAACAACTCCCTGACCGTTTGATGAAAGGATGCACATGGGATGAGGATGGCCAAACTTTCCATAAGACCGTTATAGGGTCACCAACAAAGCTACCAGTAAAGCTTACTTTACTCTGCGATCTGAGTTTGGAAATCGCAAGACCGGCGATGCTAAAGGGAGCTGTAGGAACCTCTAGAGATCGATCAACGTAAGAACACGAGTAAACGTCTAGATCGATCACCTCAGGATAACTGGTGCAGGTTTGAAGATAAGTGGTGTAGCTCCCGAGACGGTGTTCCCATAACAGTTCGGCCTTAACGTGATCCATCCTCCTTTGCATCTCATCTTGGTCTCGATAATTGTACTTGCAATGGTAAAAACTTTCAAAAGCAAGAATCTCGCGTATATACTCACCCCTTGTCTTTGGCTAATCCTGCAAAGAAGAAGAAGCCCGATCATCAGTTAGTTCCCACTGTTGAATATTCATCACTTCATCGGAAGTTAAACAGAAATGTTTGAAATAAAATGCATTCCAGAAAATCCTTAAACATTTGCAGCTTGCAAGGGTTGATG
>CATIWK010546839.1:0-14819 GCA_949634005.1 Mallotus japonicus
TCTAATTTTAATGTAATAATAATTTAATTTAAATATACCTATAAATTGGATGTTTAATTTAATTTATAATTTTATGTTTAAAGCCATCCCAATAAACCTCATTAACCCACTAATCTATAGATACACTTTTTTTTAATTAGCGGCAAAAGAAATAATAATTGTACGTAGAGACTTTACTTGTTTGAAAATTTGTTGGATTTTAAGGTGTGATTTATAATAATAAATAGTTTGTACACAAAAAAAAAAAAATACTATTCAATCTAATATTTCTATGCTAATTTTTTAAATTATTTTTTTCATATTATTTAATATGTTAAAATTAATTTATGAAATTTGTGTAAAAGTAAGTCTAGTATCTACTATCTTGATAGTAAGCGAAAAAAAAAAAAAGTACCTAAACTGCGAAAATAGTTCCTTTCTTTCTTTTCTAGCCATACATTTTTTTTAAGGAGGGGTGATTTTTGGTTATTTTTGGCCTGAAATCACCTATTTACACCCTTTTTTTTTATCGATTTATTTCTTAAATAAGTGGTTATTCCACATAGATCTAGATTTTATTTTATTTTTCGTGATTTCGTTGTCTTGTTGTAGCGTTTGGTTTTTTGTCGTTTTGTTGCAACGTTTTGTTTTCCGTCATCTTGTTGCGGCTTTTTATTTGTGTGTGGTTGATTCAAACGGACAAAATATATTCGACTAGACAAAGACAACAAATCATATTATGGTTGTCAGTATGTTACAGAACTGGAGTTACAAGTATTCTAGTCGTTATAGTATTATCAAAATTTGTAGGTTTTCAGCCGTTTTATTATTCTATTAACTTGAGTGTTGTTTCATCTTCTATGGTTTTTAGCGAATATACATCTGTGTTTCTGTTGATGTATTGCTAGTTTGAATCAATAATAATATTTTTCTTTTCAAAAAAACTGCGAAAATATTTTTTTTATGCAATTAATTATATATTGCTAATAAGGTGCAGATTAATTGGCTATTAAGAGTAAAGTTTTTTGTTTAATAATTGATGTAAAGATGTATAATATTTCAAAATAAAAATTACATGGAGATTATTATATGCATTGAAATCCAAATTGAATTGAATTTGTAAAAATTCAGTGGACTCTAAATACTAGTGATTTGGAAAAGCATCCTACCAAAAGTAGTCCCATTTTGTTTGGGTCATCCCAAAAGTATCAAAAGTCAAGAACAACTTGTAATTTGGTGTAGAAATTTTAAAACAGGACCTCTAAAATCAAAAGTCAAGAAGAACTTGTAATTTAGTCTCCACATTTGAACACACGACCTCTTAGTCTTCGATCAATCGTAAAAGACTTATGAACTCCACTAATTAGTGAGTGTGATAGGCTGATAGTTCTGTTCGAAATTACATAGATTTCATCCAAGAGGGTGTGGATGAGTTGGTGAGGGACTCTTCTAGCTTAACCAAAGGTCTCGGGTTCGAGCCCTGGGTATGCAGCTACTTTAAAACTCTTGAGGTAAACCTTTGCCTCTCTTCGGGGTCTGTCCCGGGTCGAGTGGGGATTAGTCTGGATGTGGTACGGGCTTAAAGGTGCCTCCCACAGTTGAGACCTTTCCAGGACACCTCGTGCTTAGACGAAAAAGAAAAGAAATTAGATAGATTTCCTCCTGTCTACTAACATACTAACATGCGGCTTGATGTGTACAAATATTTATGAAAACCCTTTTCACAGACCTTTCTACAGTAATAAATTAAGAGAATGAAAGAAATAAATAACGTGAAACAAATGGCATTGAATTTGCCTTAATATATATATATATATATATATGTTAAGATATAAAGTAATCGGCTAGATATGTGTCATTTGACATTTTCATAAAATAGTTTAGAGGTAAAATTGAAAAAAAAATGTGAGTTCTTATTTTTTAAAATTATTTAATTAGTTATTTTTATAAAAAAAAATATAGAGTTAAAATTAAAAGAGAATAAGTTTTCATTTGTTACAAACTATTTAATTAACGTATAACTTCTATTTTATTAAAATTATTTAATTAATATATTTAAATTATTTTATATACGCAATTTTCCTATGGACAATAATACATATGGCGAATAATAATATTATGATCCGTTATATTACAAAATTTTTTAAAATTTTTTTTTCCAAAAGTATAGAATCTAAAAAAATAGAAAAAATATATTTTTAAAAAATTACGGTGCACGACGATAATATCTCAGGCCACAACATAAATTAATGATTACCCTTTCCTATATAAATGGATGCAGGTGCATGCAATTAGTTGGTGGCACACATACGTACTACACTTGCATCTCTATCGATCTCTCGACCGATCTCTTGATATTGATTTACAGTGTTAGTGTTAGCAATGGATCAGCAGCTGGGGAGTGTTCTTCAGTCTCTTGAGAATAAAACAATTTTTGTCACTGGTGTAACTGGATTTCTTGCAAAACGTACATTTCAACACTCATCCTTTTTTTTTTTTTTTTTTTTTTTTTTTACATTTAATGCTTACAGTATCTAGTAGCCATACAGATTCTTACTCCCAGTATCGAGTAGCCATACAGATTCTTACTATTTTAATTGTGTCTGAAACTCGTCTATTTTGATTCTTTAAACATGGCAGTACTTGTAGAGAAAATTCTGAGAGTTCAACCAAATGTGAAGAAGCTTTATCTTCTTTTAAGAGCCGCAAATTCTATTGCTGCTAATGAACGCTTCCACAATGAGGTACAAAGAAAAAAAAGGAGCAAAAAAAATCTCTTTGCGCTTTCTTATATGCATTGTTAATGTATATTTTTGTCATGGATAAATATATAAATGTTGTCCAAATTTTTTCATATTTACTATTTTGGTGTTCGTTTTTTATAATTAGGTGTCTAAACATGTACAAATATTCTAAAATGGTGTCTCTAGCAGATTTTACAGGTTAAATTTTTTAAATTGTATTTTTCTTTACACTCCTTTAGGTAAATTTTAAAATAAATTTATTATTTTTATTTTATTCTTATTTTCAATAATAATAGTTCAATTATTTTATTTTAATAATATTCAATATATTTTTCTTTCAAGTTTAATATAGATATAAGTGAAAAAATAAATTTTTTTAATTTCAAAAATAAAAAATAATCTAACATTAAAAAGAGCATTTAAGTCAATTTACTGCTCAAAATAAGACACATAAACACTTTAACATGTACAACCTGCTAGAGACACCAGCTTAGAAATATTTTGTAAGTTCAGACACCTAATTATAAAAAAAAAAAAAATTTATTCAAACACCAAAATAGTAAAAAATGAAAAAATTCAGACACTATTTATATATGTATCCCTTTTTGTTATAAGTTGTTTCTTATTTCTATTGATAAGCTCTAACTGAAATTTAAACTCAAAATCTTGTAACTTTAAAAATGAAATTTTTAGCAGAACTAATGAGTCAAAATTTATCGATGGGTACTTTTTTTTTTTTTTTTTAATATAGCTAGAGCATGGTGTACTTATATTTATATATTATGCTCAAATGCACCATTTGTTAATTTGTATATTGAAGGTGATAAGTAAGGATTTGTTTAGAGTTGTAAAAGAAAAGTGGAGTGAAAATCTGAACTCAGTTATCTCCAAAAAGATTACAATTATTGCTGGTGATGTTGGTTTTGAGGACTTGGGGATTAATGATTCTTCATTAAGAGAAGAGATGCTTAATGAAGTAGAGATTATCCTCAATTTTGCAGCCACCACCAACTTTGATGAAAGGTAACTAATTATCAATTAATTTTTTTTGTTATTATAATTTAGTATTTAGTTCTAAAATTCTTTATGTGCATATATATTCATAAAATTTTGTGTAGATATGATGTGGCACTTGATACCAATACTATGGGAGCTAAGCATGTTTTGAACTTTGCCAAGAGTTGCAGAAAACTAAAGTTGCTTATCCATGTATCTACAGGTTAGTATAGTCAAGTGGGGTTCACATGGGGTTGACATGGAATTAAAATTAAAATTAAAATTAAGATAACGATACATATTACGTGGCGCAACGTGTAGCAGGAAAGATAAAAATTTTTAATTTTTTTTACTTTTACTTTAACGGTCTTTTTCAAAAATTCAACAAAATATGAAAGTAAAAAAGAGATTTTCACCATAGATGTTACGTGATGCAATGTGTAGTAGGAAAGACAAAATTTTTAATTTTTTTTACTTTTACCCTTATGGTCTTTTTCAAAGATTCAACAAAATATGGAAGTAGAAAATATAAAAGCAAATACAGAAGAAGTGTTATGTATATTATTAGAATAGAAATTGAAGATATTTATACAAAGAGTTTAAGTTACAGAGATGAGCAAACTGAATTACCAACAGTAATATCCGAATAATTATTTACTTCTCAATAGGAAAGAAATTTTCAAGGACATAACACTATTGCGCCACGTGACAAGAATCATTTCTCTTAAAATTATATATTTTGCTATATATTGTTTTAATTATGATTATGATCAATTAAGAGGATTTATTTGTAATTTTAATTTTCAGCTTATGTTTGTGGAGAAAGGTCAGGGTTGATACTGGAGGATCCATTTAGCTTGAATGAAACACTTAATGGTTCTACTGAATTAGATATTGATAAAGAGAAGAAATTAGTTGATAACAAACTAGATGAACTACGAGAGGAAGGAGCTACAGAAACAACTATTAAAGAGGTCATGAAAGATATGGGCATCAAAAGGTAAGTGTTTCAGATTATTTTTGGTTAAAACTGTTAGTGTTTGATTGTTTTTTAATTGTTAGGGTAAAAGGTATGAAGAATTTATTAAAAATATAAAATTTTAGGTCTTATCTGTATAGAATTAATGTAAAATTTATATTTTTATTTTGATAAATTATTACTTGAGTTAGACGTAATAACTCCTTTTATTAATTACTTAATGTGATTGCTCAAATTAAAATTATATATATGTGAAAATTTACAAATACTATTCTAATTTAACTTTTAGTAAAGGATTACCTTGTTATTGTGTAATTTCATTTCATTTATTAATATTTTAACTTATTAAACTTTATATATACAATATAATTTTATTTATATATAATATTTTTAGTATGCAATGCCGATTATTAATTTAAAGTCAAATCCAAAGGTTTCATAATATTTAATTTGATTTTAATTGTATAGTTCATCAATTGGGGAACTTGTTATGGATGTATGAATGAATGACAGGGCAAAGATGTATGGATGGCCAAACACGTATGTATTTACCAAAGCTATGGGAGAGATGCTTTTACGGCACTTGAAAGGAAATCTGCAGGTTGTCATCATGCGCCCCGCCATGGTAACCAGTACCTACAAAGAACCTTTCCCTGGTTGGATTGAAGGTGTGAGGTATGTACTTACTTCTAAATTTCTTATTTTCCTATAATTATATCTCATTTCAAGGTGTCGTCCACATCAGCATCTACAATTAGCATTTACATAAGCATCTATGTCATTATAGTTAACGATGTTAGTGAATTTCGCCTAAATTTGTTAACGACAGATATCACAAGGTACTAAAGTATTACTAAATAAACACAGAACCAAAACTGAGAAATGTTAAACCACATGGTACTTTTATTAGAGACCTTTACTATCCGTATAATCCTGTTAAGGTCGAACCGAATTAGTCAAAATTTAATGAGCTCTGAACCGGTGGTTTAGACAAAAAAAAAAAAAAAAAACTTTTATAACACTAATATAATTTTTTCTTTAATTCAATAAACTGTATAATAAAAGATAGTCTTCTTCTTTTAAATGTTAGTTGAAATTGATCATATAAATTAATAATAACAAAGTCAATTCTACATTTTAAAATATTTTTAAGGTAACAGTTAAGCTACTTTTTCACTCTCAAATATACTAATATAGTAATTAATTACATAAATAATAATGTTAGATGATGGTATAAGTGATATGAATAGTATATTGTAGAGGTAAAAATGTAAAATTATCAAAAAAAAAATTTCCTTTTATTGTGTAACGATGCACTGTTTATGTCGCGCTGTAATGACATGTATCATTATCCATATATAAAATACATTTACAAAATAAAAATAACTAAAAGCATAACTAAACCAAACTAAACTAAATTATAGTGGCTTAATACATATACAACTTCTTAAAACTTCACATATTTTGTCAATTTATTCCTTCAACTTAGAAATTAGTCATTTTTATAGCTCAAATGTAAAGAGTAGGGTTCGAACCCCCGTCCCCTCTGCTCACCCCCTTATGACGGGAATTAAACACTTAAACTCTAACAATTGAAACAGAAATTATATATATATATATATATATATAGAGAGAGAGAGAGAGAGAGAGAGAGAGAGAGAGAGAGAGAGAGAGAGAGTTGATCACGTATTAGACCAAATTGCTGTCAAATGAAAGTAAAATTTGATGCAAAGACATGTATAGTACAAGATGTGTTCAGATCATTCAATTCAACAATTACTAAAAACGCACATCTTACATATATAATTTTATTAGTACAGAAAATTAGGTGCCCATCATAAATGAGGAGGACAAAATTTAGTTTCAATTTTAGATATGACGAATTTTTAATGGATGCTGATAGATATGGCAATTTGCGACGTCTATGAATTATAAAATATATTTATACCCTTATTTATTTTATAAATAACAAACGTTATATAATAGAATAGGAGCATCTATTTTAATTGAACAATTAATTAAATTGTGAGAAGTGACTTCACACTGAGTATGTCATTTCCTCTTGATCTTGAATCATATTTATTTTCTTAAACGTTAAACTTAATATTTTTTATGTGAGAATTAAAGAGAATTTTTTTTTAAACAAATATTGAGTTTGGAATCGTAAGTCTTTCTCATTATATCATTAATCATCTCATTAATTTTTTTTTTCTTAAAGTTCTCATTTTAGATAATAAAATGATAATATTCACTTAAAAAACTTTTGGATGCAGAACTGTTGATGCACTGACTGCTAGCTATGGTAGAGGAAAATTGACATTCTTTGTTGGAGATCTTGGAGCCATTGTTGATGTGGTAAGCCAAAAAATAAAATAAACCCATATATATATATAGATGTAATGTTCTTTAATTTGGAAATTGAATAATCAAATTAAATGTGTATACATGCATGCATACATGCAGATACCAGGTGATATAGTAGTGAATGCTATTATGGTGGCAATGGTGGCTCATGCAAATCAAGCTCGTGATGATCATCTTATTTACCACATCGGATCATCTGCAAAAAACCCTATACGATGCTCTAACTTCAAGGACTATTTGTATCGTTACTTCACCAACAAACCATTGATCGGAAACAACAGAAAACCTGTTAAGGTTTCTAAACTTTTCGTATTGAAAAACATGGCCAGCTTCCACAGATACATAGCACTTCGTTACCTTCCTTTTCTAAAGGTTATCGATTTTTTCTTCTTAATTACTTGCTACTTAATTTTTTTTATTAATAGAGAGATCATATGACCTAGGCATCAATAAACTACATAATAGGGGGCACCACCTCTTTTAAATTGAGAATAATAACATGATTTGAACCTTACATATCATGATGCCCTTAGAGAAAATTTACCACTTAACTACTTCCTCACTGTCACTTTCTACTTAATTTTATTATTAATTGTTGATTTCTTTAGCTAACTTCAAATTAAATTAATAGGCATATGTGTTATCAAACAATTTTCTTCTAGTCTGGAGAAGATGATCCAAAGTATATATAAATCAACTCTCTTGACCTTTTAATTATTGGAAGTGTAACTTTATGTATGATTTGTACTAATTTTTATTTGTTTTCAAAATCATGAAAATAATGCTATTTGCAGGGGCTAAAA
Organism: Mallotus japonicus; assembly: GCA_949634005.1. NCBI lineage: Eukaryota > Viridiplantae > Streptophyta > Magnoliopsida > Malpighiales > Euphorbiaceae > Mallotus > Mallotus japonicus. The sequence goes on from CATIWK010546839.1 coordinate 7,866, forward strand.
CTGGCAAACACAGTATCATGCCATTATTTTAATGCCAAGTACAACACTCTCAATAGAAGGATCAAATTGGTGATGCGATTAGTCGAACTATATCAGCCGTACTTGTTTTTTCATGGAATGTATGTTGATCATAGTTTTGGTTAATAAGCTCAATATCTGAAAAATATACATATATATACTTAGTACATTTTAATTAACATGAAACTATTTTTTGCATTTTGCAGCTTTGATGACACAAATATGAACAAATTGCTTATAGAGACGAAAGGGATTTTCGTAGAAGATGACTTCCTTTTCTTTGATATTAATTCTATAAATTGGGAAGATTATTTCATCTCTACACATATTCCTGGTGTCATAAAGTATGCTGTCAGGCGCTAGAAGCATATGCGATAATCATATCATATGTATCAGACATAACTAGTAATTTTAGTCAAAGGCATAATCCTCAACTAGCAATAAGCCATCAGTATCGTATAGGCAACTTTGAGCATGCAGAAATGTTGTCACAATACCATTGCTTTTAATTAACACTATATAAGACTTCTTTTTCTAGTCCCTTCTTTTTCTCTCCACAGAGTTTCTCTCTTACAAGCATATCTGGTCCATATGCCGGCAGCAGCTCTTCTTTCTTCCTTTTAACTATATATATATATATATATATATATATATATATATATATATATATATATATATTCTGTTACTTTATTTATGATTTGCTACCTAGAATAGGTTTTTTTCTAGTGGTTTTTGTTCCCTCTTCTTCCTTTAGATTTAGATTAATCTAAATCTAATTTTGTTTTTACAATGATAGATCTATCTCCATTTTGTTACCCCTAGAAAAATCATATATCTGTGTGGGGGAAGAAAGTCTCTTGATTTTCTTGACTCATCTTTTGCAAAGAGACTTATACATACATGAAATCAATAAAGAGAAGTTTCCCAACAAGATTTATGGAGATAGATGATGATAGGGGAATCTGATCAAGTTTGAATGGCTTTTATGGAGGAGATCCTGTTGCCTTTAGCCTTGGGGATAAATGAATTCAATGCCAATTGCAGAACTAGCATTAAGCATTAAACAGTACACCATTCACGAAAAAAGATCATGATCTCACATTGTGAAATCACACTTAAATCATGGTTACCAAAACTGGACTAAAAAACCAGCTGAACTATGGTCAATGATTAAAATCAATTCACTTTATGTAAAACAACAAAATGTAGAAAACTCAACAAATTATACATGGCTGAACAATGTCCATAATATATTTAATGCATAAACAACAAAAAATCTTTTGATGTATATATTAATTTTCATAAGCAATAAAAAATAATCCAGAGTTCTAGACAACTCTTTATTACATTTCCTTCTTCTTTGAAAAATTAAATCCATTGTCCTTTGATAATTTTCAATTGTAAACTTATATAATAAGATGACAAAAAAGCTATAAATTTTACAGGCAATCATGGACATAGCATGCAAGAGTTCTATATAAAACTAGTTCTTCTGCAATGACAAACTTATAATGCGTTAATTGGATCCTTTAAGCTCATATCCTGCATCATTATGTATGAGAAGCCACAGATGCCTGGATCACTATAGAAAATGATATTTTGACCAAATTAGAAATGATACCTGAACCACTACAGAAAATGGAGGTGGCTTCTGAAGTTTTAGGTTACCTTTCACAAAGGTATATCGAACCTGTTAAGGACTTAGTCTACTACTATTAGTTATATCTTATCTGTATTTCAAACTTGTATTATGTATTTTATTAGCACTTAAACTCTTCATTTAGTTACGGTACTCATGAATATATTTGTATCACAATGTGTAAACAACATATAATCAATAATACAATTCTTCTCTACACATTAGTTTTGATATGGTATCAGACCCCTAATGGCTACCAATACTAACACACAAATAATCACAGCCACTGCTTCCAACTCTCCCACCCCCACCACAACCCAATTAAATTTCTCTATTAAACTAAACTCTAGAAACTATTTGGCATGGAAAACTCAACTATTACCTCTTCTTAATTCTCAAGATCTCACCGGCTTTATTAATGGCTCAAAATCTGCTCCACTAGTTACTATCATGAACAATGATAATCCACCCACTCCTATTCCCAATCTTGACTACCAAGTTTGGTTTAAGAAAGATCAAATGCTGCTCTCCTGGGTTTTATCCTCTCTCACTGAAGAAGTTTTTTCCTATGTTACTAATGTTTCTTCTTCTTTCACAGCTGGGCAGTTTCTTGCAAACACTTTTGGTGCTATTTCACAGAATAGACAACTTCAACTTCATATAGAGTTACAAGAACTGAAACAAAATGATCTCTCTATCAGTCAATATCTTTTAAAGGCCAAATCTTTGGTTGATGAACTTGCTTCTGCTGGACGACCTCTCTTACCGGTTGAGTTTAATGCTATAATTTTTCACAATTTACAATCAGAATTCTATGGTGCTGTTATTTACAAGTTATAAATATTGATTTCAATCAACGATCAAAAGCTACAAATCATGAAAAATGACCACCATTAACTAGCTAGCTAGTGGCCAGCTTATCTTAATTTGAAGGGTTTGGCAAGGTGGCAATTTTTCAATGGATAATGATACGTGTATGAAGTAATAATTGCATGATAAATTTTTCTCCGTGGAAATTGACTAGAAAAGCTAACTTTTTCAACAATAAAAAAAATTGCAATCATATAAATTGCTTACAATTAATTAAAATTAATTGATTATAATTGATCTGTAGGTATTAACATATCTCTCGGACTGTAGGTATTGATGAGTATACAGAAACTCTCTCTCTCTCGGACGTGCATACGAGCCGAGCATCTTATTCAGGGACGAGTATACAGAAACTCTCTCTCTTGGACGTGCATATGAGTCGAGCATCTTATTCAGGGACGAGTATACAAAAACTCTCTCTCTCGGACGTGCATATGAGTCGAGCATCTTATTCAGGGATGAGTATACAGAAACTCTCTCTCTCTCTCTGACGTGCATACGAGCCGAGCATCTTATTCAGGGACGAGTATACAGAAACTCTCTCTCTCGGACGTGCATACGAGTCAAGCATCTTATTCAGGGACGAGTATACAGAAACTCTCTCTCTCGGACATGCATACGAGCCGAGCACCTCAAAACTCCTACCTTGCCAGGTCCCATTCTTCGTGTTCACTATAACACTGGTGGGTTACTCACTTGGGACGCCGAGCATCTATAAACCCATTCGGCATTATTTCATTTTTTCAGGTTTATTAAGACTTGGTACCAAGCAACCTCATCAACAACGATTGAGGCTGGCCACCTCAGTCCATCAACGCGACTTCAGCAGATTTTTCTTCCCCTCGGACATAAATATCCGACAAGACTTTCGGGGGGGACTCTTGATACCCCACAGGTATATTCCTATTCTATATTCAATATATTCCTAAATAAACAATAACTTGCAGAGAAAGAAAGCTCAATCCAAATAGGAGAAGGAGTCTCGGATTAGGAAGTAAATACTCATGAAAGACACAAGTCCTACGTGCAAGAGGAATCTCATTCCTCTTAGGTTTGCATATCTCATTCTCTATAAATATTTCTTCCCCTTTTTCTCATTATTCATTCTATTCTATTCAGCTATTACTCTCTTTATCTCTCTAAAAACTCTCTCTCTCTACATTCTCTAACTTAAGCATTGGAGGGTTAGTAGGGGAAACCCCACATCTCACCTTACTTCTTGTAGGTTGCTTGACCGCAGGACTCGGAGGTTTCGGAAATCAAGTTATCAATAATTAAGAAAATAATTAATATTTTTAACTTAATGTGAATGGAATTTTTTTTTCTTTAGTATGAAGAGGCTAAAACCCAAAATTCAAATGAGAAATCTATTAAAAAATTAATCTGTTTTCTTCCATCTGCCATCTCTTACCTCTCTTCCTCACTATTCCTCCGCTTCTTCCTTTATTTTTCTAGTTTTTGGTGGGTTTTTCCACCATTTTTCACAAAAAAAAAAAAAACAAAAAAAACAAAAAAACAAAAAATCGTTAATTTTTTAGATTATTTTATATAAAGAGATTAAAGTGTCACAAGATTAATCTATTTATTGCTATTTCAATTTATTTTCACTTTTTATATGTTTTTTATTTTTGTTTATCATGTTTTTTATTATATATATGTTAGGTAAATATTTTTTTGGTGGATTGTGAAAAAATCTACTAGCTAAAATAACTCTTTGATATGTTTTTTTAATTTGAAATTAATAAAATAAATATCTTAATTATTTAAAAAAAATTATCTAAAGAGTAAAGATATCCACTTTTAAATAATTATTTTAAAAATTTTATTTTTATTATATGATAAAAATTAATTTATTAGGTCGTATATTAAAATCAATAAAAGTTGTCCAATGTCAATAAAATTACATCGTATTGACATTAAAACCAAACCTGAGCTAGCCAAAACTCGGCTCAACTCTGCTCGGCTAGGCTCAATTACGCCCCTAAATACTATATAAATTTGCCACTAGACAATGGTTGCCAGTGGCCTACCTTAGTCCTAAGGCAAGATATAGTTTCTCATCTTTCTTGGCACGTTCTTATATTTTTTTTTTCCTAAATTTTCCTCCCTAAAATTTTTTAGTTTTTCTATTTTTTATAAATTCTTCACATCGTATTGTTTTTACATTTACATTTTCTAATAATTTGTCTTTTTAGTTCTACATTATTATTAAATAAAACATATTAAAGTAAATTAAAATATTAGAATAATTTAATCATCTTAATTAATTAAATTATATACATGAGAGTAATATGTATAATAATTGAAACGACATTGATTTTTCTAATAGTTTATACTAGTTGTTTATTATTATTATTATTATTATTATTATTATTATTATTAATCAATTAATTAAAATTATTAAATACATTCAATAATTTATAATTTTAGTTTTATAATTTTTAAAATTATTATAATTGTATCGTTGATAACCCTTTGACGTAGCAGAAGTCTCAATGAAAAAGATAATACGGAAAACTAAAAAAAAAAAACTTCTATTAATCTGTAGATTCAAGGGAATACTAGAATAATAAGCATTAAAATTCAAAATTTTAACAAGAATATCGAAAATTGAAAAAAGAAGAGAAATTTTATTAATGCACCAAAACTGTCTCCAATAGCCTTAAGGCTTACACATTTATAGGGTGGTTCAAGCTACCAACTCCAATTAAATAAGCAAATAAAATAAAAGCAATCCTAATTAAGTAGTTAATAAAATCTCAATTAATATAGAAAAGTCAAATCCCAATTAAAAAATAAAATTAACATAATGCTAAATTAGGAATAAAAATCAAATCCTAATTAAAATAAAAGACTAAATAATAATAATAATAACAGAAATAAATCATAGCCTCTTTTGGAGGCTAGTTGGTCCGCATCACCCTTCAACATTGCAAAACTAGTCCGCCATTGCCTCGGGATTACTATAAAAATTGTGAGATTCTTATCTACACTGAGTGTATATTAATCCAGTGATAGGATTTAAAATCCTACCATTGGGTGTACTACACCCAATGTAGGCAAGACTTTCCCAAATTGTATTTGCATTTGGAGAACTGTCATTGTCCTTGAAGTCAATTAAAAAATAAACCACCTTCAATAAATAAAAATAAAAATAAAAAGAAAAAGAGTAGGGATGGTGAAAAGAAAAAAGGTTATAACAATATAAATACCCTTCAATGCTTGCTAAAAGATCAGGCCACTCTTGAAAATGGAAAGTGAAGAACCAATTAGAGATGATGAAGAAGCAATGGTGCAGCTGCAAGGCCAAGCTGCAGCGTGGAATTGCATATTTGGTTATGTTAATGGCATGGCCTTGAATTGTGCGGTTGAACTAGGCATCCCTGACATAATCAACTCTCATGGCAGCCTTCTTTCCTTGTCTTCCATTGTTAAAACCATTAACCACCCTTCTCTAGATACTGATCGCCTCTCGCGTATTATGACACTATTAGTGCGTAGAGGCATCTTCACTGCTAAACTTACAGCCACCGGAGCCTCCACAGACGGGGAAGATAGTACTACTACTACTCTTTACGGCCTCACAAACTCCTCTAAGTGGCTACTAAGTGAATCAAAAATGAGCCTTGCACCTATGTTGCTGTTATGTAATCACACAGTGCTTCGATCATCCTGGGATCACCTTATTGACGCTGTGAAAGAAGAAAATATTTCTGGTTTTGCAAAGTGTCATGGCTTGGAGTTATGAGATTATGCATCAGCCAATCCCGATTTCTGCAATATATTTAATGATGCTATGACTGGATCATCTAATACAATTGTTGAAACAGTTAAAAGAAGCTATAAGGATGGATTCAATGCAATACAAGGAACTCTTGTGGATGTTGGAGGTGGGAATGGAGCTGTGATGGGTGAGATCGTGAAAGAATATCCACATATCAAAGCCATTAACTTTGATCTCCCGCATGTGGTGGCTACAGCACCGGATTATGCAGGTGTCACTCATGTTGCTGGCGATATGTTCACAAGCATCCCTCCAACTGATGCGATTCTATTTAAGGTATAATCTGGTTTCCTCAATATCCAACTTTTTTTTTCATTTACATTCTAATCACTTTTCCATACCATTAGATGAGTAGCTTGATACATTAATATAGTAATTTTTAAATACAGAAATCAGATTATAGAAACTAATATAAAAATATAACTTAATGGAAATTCATCTAGTAATACTGCTATATGATTAAGTATATTTAGTGCATACATATATATATATATATATATGAAAAATATATTGTAGTTTTCACATTTGTTCACCAAATGCAGTGCGTATTGCATAATTGGAATGATGAAGATAGTATCAAAATCTTGAAAAATTGTCGAAGAGCTTTGTCTGGGAGGAATGGAGGAAAGCTTATAATCATTGA
>CATIWK010546879.1:0-18284 GCA_949634005.1 Mallotus japonicus
TTTGTATTAATTTTTTAATTTATATATTTAAAATTAATATTTAACAAATTTATAATAAAGAAATATATATATAACAATTGTACCATTTTTATAAATTTTATTTTAAGTTTTATTTTAATATTTATATTTTAGTAATTTTATAATTTGAACATATAAGATAAGATGACTATAAATTTTATTATAAAAATTTTATTTGTAAATTTAAATTTTATTTTATGATTTAAACATATGTTGAAATTTAACTATAAAAAAATTTAGTTGATGAGTGTATTTATTTTATTTCAAATTATTAATTAATTAGTATTTAAAATGTCAAATATAATACGTTAAGTTTTAATAATAGATTGTTTAAAATAAATTATTTGAATTTAATTAATTATTAAAATGGTACTAAATTTTACTTGTAACACATAATTGTAGATTTCTAATATTATTAAGTAGATATATATATATATATATATATATATATATATATATATATACTAGTAAATAATTACGTGCTTCGCACGTGAAAAAATAATTTTTTTTAGACTCGTGGTAGTAAAGAAATTATTAAATATATACTTTAATATTATTATTTCGTTATTATTATTAAATATATACATTACGATTAGTGAAGACACCCTCGGTTTGGGCCCGCAATAAAAGTCTAGTGATGAGAAAGTCAGAGTATCGAATGCAAGAAGAGTCCGAGATCTTTTTAGAATAGACCCGAGAGCTTAAAACCAGGCCCGAAAACCTAGCCCAAGACTCCAAACATTAAGCGTTGAGCCTTCAAGCCCATTAGCCTTCACTCTTGGCCCAAAGCCCATACCAGGCCTGGGTGAAGAGGCGACCGCCTCAATGAAGAGGTGCTGCCTTTTCACCCCGATCATCGGTGAGGCGACGCCTCTTCAAAGAGGCATTGCCTCTTCACACCTGTCCCCTGCAGCAATAAATGCTATTTATTGCTGTATTTAACTCAAAAATCTACTCTCATCTGCTCTACTCTACACATTTTTGTGTGAAAGAAAGACTTTTAAGGCAGAAATGAGTTGGAAAAGAGGAAGCAATAATGAGAAATACTTGGTGAAGATTAAACCTTGATTTTGGGAATACAAGGAGAGAGGGGTTTAAGAGGGGCTTTGGCCTGATATTTTAAGAGGGGGGGGGGGGGGGGGCATTATTCAAAAAAAAATACAAGAGAAAAGAGAGGAAAAAACGTTCTAAAAAAGAAGGAAGAGAAAAACAAAAAAAAAACTAAGGGAAAGAAGAAGAGAAAGTTGATCTTTAAGCTTAGGAGTCTAATTCTTGGAAGGAGAAGGAGTCTTCTTACATTCAAACCATCAAAGAAAGCTCTGAGGGGTGAGTTAGGAGCTTCAGACGTTCTTCAATCAGTGAGAATTCTTACTTTAAAGTTTTAAAGTCCTTATTTCATATAAAAGCATAAATTGTTGGAATCTTAGTTTATTTTTAGTATTTATTACTTATTTAATGTTATATTGAAGTATGATTGCCTGAATATATGAATTATTAAGTGTTAAATCCCTGGTTTGTGTTTATTTGCATGATTATTTGATCAGCTTAGCATTTAAGAAAGTTGTAGTTATGTGAGCTGTGATCCTCTGTTGAAAAGGCGACGCCTCTTCATAGAGGCGCCATCTCTTAACATAAAGGTGATCGCCTCTTCGTAGAGGCGATCACCTCTCAACCAGAGTTCAACAAAACTTTGCTTCTTTTTGTATATTTCTGGTATATTTCCTGTATCTGATACGTATATAATGCCAAATAGCTTTAGTATTGCATGTGATTGTTATATTTTTATTTGTTTAAATGATGATCTGTTTAAATGATTAATCCATGTTTATGTGAATATCCATGCCTACTTCTGTGCAAATATGATTTGAATTATTGTGTGAATATACTGTTTATTTTTGAAGTGGAGCTAACCGTATTTGTTATAAGGTCTTAGTGACTTTCAATCACTATGTAATTAGCTAGTTAATTAGTTCTTGAGAGGTTTCATTTTGATGGATTATTGTAATAATTGTACAAAGAATTGTAAACCTTAATCCCTTACCCCATTTGTTTTGAATGAATGATTGTAATATTTTTTCCCATTATTTGTTTGAATTGCCAAGGTAATAAGCATGAAAATAAGACTAATGTGCAAAGTTGGTAAAATTATAAAATCGGAAGCGCGTGCAATCCATATTAATAAGGAAATAATTTAATAATCAAAGGTAATAAAGTATAAAACACAAACGGAGGCCAACCCAAGGTTGGGTGGGCATTCCAAGCCCATACCCAGTTTCCGAACCCGATCTCTGAAGACGGCTTCTGGGTACCTTTGTGGAATCTAGTTACTGTAAGTGTGTCCCGGTTTTCATCCAGGTGGCGACTCCATCTCTAATAATGGCCCTCAAGCCCATTCTTGTATTTCCTAATAGGCCCTAAGCTTGCATAGTGCCATGGTCGCCAACACTTAAGCACGCGCTAAACCCCACCACCTTTAGTGGCGACTCCACTGGGGATAGAGAAACTGATTCCAGTGTTTTATAGATTATCCTCCTTGATTATTAAATTATTTCCTTTGCATATTACTGCATTCACTACACATGATCACACAATGTGCATATCAGTCCTTAAATAAACCGGTAATAGTCCATACTTTGCTACATGTGTTTCATTCAAACCTAGTGGTGGAATATCGCCTATTACTACTCACAGTACGTACTTATCCACGTCGCACGGACCCTTGAGTGGGGAGACATAATGGAGATATATAGCTGTGGGAGCCGTAGCTTATTACCCTTGACTCAACTTATGTAATTGACTTAGTAATTTCTATTAAGTTTTCTCCAAATGCATGTGTATTATTCCATATAACAATCCTTGCAATAAAGCCCAAGCCCATTTTACAAATGGACTACGTCAAAAGTGGGCCTTTCAAGCCCATTATAGCCCATTTGCAAATGGACCATGTCATAATTGGGCCTTTTATGCCCACTAAACCCATTCAAATGGACTTTGGCTTTATTCAAAGGACTTGTTACTTGTTTGCTTCGTTCTTGAGAGTTTCTTTGTATACGACGGTTTTGCTATCCCCTGTTGATAATTAAAACCTGGCCAACAAACCTAGCAAAAGGAACTCACCATCGAATACTTGTGTGGAAGAAATAAGGGTTGAGATACCGTTTAAAAGCTTTGTCCTGTGTTATGTGTTATTTATAAATAGAACATTTATTTATTCTTTCAAGAGCTTGCATATTATGCATACACGCCATGCATGTTTCTAATCAAGAATGATTGTAGATATAGATTCACATCAATCAACCGTTTAGACCCGCTCTAACACTAGTCGATTAATCAGAATGTCGAAAGATACAACATCAACATCGCCTAGTTTTGATCCAGAGCAGTTCAAGGCAGAAATGGCTGAACAAACTAGAACAATCATGCGAGAAATGATGGCAAAAATGAATTTAGCTAGACAAGAGCCACCTACACTTGCACCTCCACCACAGCCTTTCGATCTGGATGCTGAGAATCTGGGAAGGCGGGAAATCGAAGATGATCAAGAGACATTGTTGGCCGTACCTATAACAAGACCAGATGTGAATACAAGCGCTACAGAGAATCCGGAGAAACCCGATTGGGCTAAAGACCTCATTAAGTTTATGGCCCAGATGCAGTCAATGATGAAGGAGAAAGGAATAGACTCTCCAATGAACTACTCTGACCTCAGTTTGGGCGAAGATGACGACCCGCTACCCTAAAAATTCAGATTTCCTGACATGAAAAAGTTTACTGGTGTGGAAGATCCTCATTTGCATCTCAAATAATATGCCACTCATATGAGGACAACTAGTTTGAACAAGGTACAGATAGTCAAACAATTTCCCTTGTCCCTCGAAGGAGCACCTATTAGGTGGTACTATTCCTTAGAATCCAGAATTCAAGCTGATTGGGAAGAATTGTGTGCGGCATTTGTTAAGTAGTACAGTCTCAACATTCAAATGGAGGCATCATTGAGAGATTTATAGAATATTAAATAGAGATTCAACGAGCCCTTTACCGACTTCTTGATTAGATGGAGAGCCAAGCTTGCACAGATGAAGCATCGACCTTCTGAGAATGACCATCTTGTGATAGCAATGGAAGGGTGTGTACTCCTGCTTTCCAAGAAGCTTAAAGATCTAGGAATCCAAAATTTTGAAGAACTGTACAGGTTCGGGGTGCAGAAAGAATCAGATCTAGCACAAGAAAGGAAGTCCTTCAGTGGAAGATCCTCAGGTAGAGAGGGAACTGGATCCAGCAATGGAGTTGGATCAAGTAGCAATGTGCAAATTAATACGGTTCAACAACCTAGAAGGTTTTCCAATCTAGGGAGACCTCTCTCTAAGGTTCTAGAGAAACTGGTCGAGAATAACTTGCTGCGACCTTTACCCCAGAGACCTCTATTCCCAAACTCCGACCCTAAACTTTTTTGTAAATATCACCAAAACATCGGCCATGATACTGATAATTGCACCCATTTAAAACATGAGATCTAAGACCTGATTGATGCAGGCAAAATCACTGACCCTGAGAACAAAAAGCCAAACACAAGAAACAACCCCTTGCCCAACTATTGAAGCATGCCACCACTAAATCAATCCGTCCTTGCCATAAACACCGGTCTGCCCTAGGAGAAAGTCTTAAACTCCTTTATTGATGCCACATCTACACCATTAAAACCAAAACCAGAATGTTTAAACCTGGGAGAACCTGAGGATGTTAGTGTGAATGTCTTGGATATCTGGAGCTCCTCTGATGAGGAAGGGGAGGCAATTGATTTATGGAAAAGTGAGGGAGAGAAGAAGGTGCAATCAGTCAGGAAAATCAAGAAGAAAGAATCTAAGTCTGAAGAGAAGAAAGAGGACTCCAAGGAGGAATCAGAAGAAGAATTAAAAGAAGCAGAAAAAACTGAAGGAGCTGATGATGCCAAGAGAGTAAGAAAGACTCTCGCTAGCGTTTAGGAGATGTTGATGCACTCTAAAGCCCATAGGGAGGCACTAATATTGGCTCTAGACCATAAGATGGTCGCCTTAACTCATACTCCTGAACAATTAGTTGAATCATTGACTGAAAGTCCTTAAGGAACTGTGATGTTCATGGATGATGATTTACCACTAGAAGGGAGAGATCACCTCAAACCCTTGTTCATCAAAGCTGAAGTCAAGGGGAAGCTGACATGCTGTGTGATGGTAGACAATGGTTCTGCCATCAATGTTTGCCCTTTAAAAATATTGCCTAAGTTGGGGCTTACAGTAGCTGATTTAAAATCATTAGATGTGGTCATCAAGGTTTACGATGATACCAGGAGGCCTGTAGAAGGAACTTTCATAGCGTTAGTCAAGACAGGACCTATGGAGGTTTGGGTCAACCTTCATATAATTGACATTCCTATGACTTTTACTATCCTTTTGGGAAGACCATGGTTTCATCCGTTAGGAGGTGTGCCATCTACCGTCCATCAGAAGATCAAATTCCCACATGAGGGAAAGGTAGTCATAATCTCAGTTGAGATCGAGGCCGTGGTTGCTGCATTGAAGATGGCTCCCTAGGAGATCCCATTGAGTCCGAGTTTCGAAGTTTGTGTGATATATGAAGAAAAACTTAGTACTAAAATTATGATAATGATGAAGAATTAGAACTTCGTGCCCGGAATGGGGTTGGGAAAGGATCAACAAGGCCCGCCTGGGTTTGTCAAGAGTAAACCAGTGTTTTTAAAACACGGGATAGGTTATCCCAAGACCGGTGAGTCGGCAGAGGGGACCAAGGCTGGAGCTAAGTCTGAGAGGAAGCAGAAAGGAGAGAACAAACCCAAGGCTGAGCTAATGGTCAAGCCATTGTGGGAAACCTTTGTGAAGGAGGGCACTTATGACCCATACCGGGGAACCCCTGAACCACTGATGATCGCTGACAAGATAATTCCTGGTTTTAAAATCTTGCTGAACATTTGGATAGGACCAGTGAAGCTGCTAAGAAAGAGCCAATAATAGAGGAGCTAGTGTTATTCCCTAAGCTGAAAGAGGGCATCTCTGCAACGGAGCTGAAAGCCACTACTGATCAAATGGAAGAACTCAGTTTCGAGTCTTTTGTTTTTAACTCCATTGTAGATGTTTTCTACGATGATCTTGATATCTCTTTAGCCAACCTGTTTAACAATGATGATCCTTTCTTCTCTAAAATAAATACAATAGAGTCTGAGTTTGCCTACTTGTGTGATGTTTTGCCTAATGGTTATACTGTGTGTGATGATCATTTCATGCATATGTTTGACATTAATTCAGTGCAACTGAATCATTTGCACTTAATCATTTAATTTAGGCACATGCGATAATATACTTCTTTCTTCTGATTTGACTCCTGACGAGAGAGAGAAAATAAAAGAAGTAATTAAAAAAAAAGGTATTTGCATGGGGTTATGAGGATATGCCTGGGATTGACAAAGAGATTGCAAAACATGCAATTCCCACATATCCTCACATTGCACTGATAAAGCAAAAGAAAAGAAGATTGAGGCCGGAATAGGCTCTTTTGATCAAAGAAGAGGTGGAAAAGCAGGTCAAGGTGAAATTCCTGGAGGTGGTCGACGACACCCATTGGTTGGTGAACATCGTGCCAGTTCCAAAGAAAGATGGAAGGGTCAGAATGTGTGTGGATTACAGAGATCTGAATAAAGCCTGCCCAAAGGATGATTTTCCCTTGCCACATATCGACACTCTAGTTGACAGTGCGGCTTCCAGCGCCTTGTATTCCTTTATAGATGGCTTCTCGGGGTATAACCAGATCATGATGGCGGTGATTGATAAACTAAAAACTTTATTTACCACTGAGTGGGGTATTTATTGCTATTCAGTCATGCCATTTAGGTTAAAGAATGCAGGAGCTACCTATCAAAGGATGGCTACCACTCTACTGTATGAAATGGTCCACAAGGAGATTGAAGTATATATGGATGACATGATGGTGAAGTCTCCAACACAAGAAGGACACTTTGAGGCTCTTGACAAGTTTCTGGCCAGAGCTAAAAAGTACAACCTAAGGTTAAACCCGAAGAAGTGTGTTTTTAGGGTGACTTTTAAAAAGTTACTGGGACATATCATCAATCAAAAGGGAATAGAGGTGGATCCCGATAAGGTCAAAGAAATCAGAGAAATGCCTGCATTGAAGACTAAGCGAGAAGTCAGAGGATTCATCGGGCTATTACAGTACATCAATAGGTTCATTGCCAAGTTGACTATGATTTATGAGTCGATCTTTAAGCTTCTGAAGAAGAATCAACTGATTATCTGGGATGAAAAGTGTCAGCAAGGATTTGAAACTATCAAGAATTATTTGATGAATCCTCCGTCCTACAGCCGCCAAGGCCGGGCAAACTGTTGATCCTCTATCTGGCGATTGAGAAAAAGGCAATGGGGGCAATGTTGGCCCAAGAAGACAATGGAAAGATCGAGTACGCGGTGTACTATTTAAGCAAGAAACTTCTTCCCTACGAGTCCAACTATAGTCTCATAGAGAAGATATGTTTAGTTGTGATTTGGGCAACAAAGAAGCTTCGACATTACTTCCAATCTTATAGGGTTCAAGCGATCTCTAAGCATGATCCTCTAAGGTATCTTTAGCAGACTCTATCCCTCATAGGGAAATTAGCCCGATGGCTAGTTCTGCTTACCGAGTTCGATATTAACTATGTGGCGAAGAAAGTGGTAAAAGGAAGAGCAGTGGCAGATTTCCTAGCTCAGAATCTAGTTAATGATGAACATGAATGGGAATTGGAGTTTCCAGATGAGCACCTGGGGGCAATAGAAATCCAGACATGGACAATGTCCTTTGATGGAGCTGTCAACAGTAAGGGAGCTAGTATCGGTGTAATTCTAATCTCACCAGAAGGAGAAATGATCCCGATAGCGAAAAGATTAGAATTCAAAGCTACCAACAATCAAGTAGAGTATGAAGCTTGCATCTTTGGTTTGGAAGCACTCAGAAGTGTGGGGCAGAAGAGATCGTGGTATACGGAGATTCCATGCTGGTGGTAAAACAGATCTCTAACCAATGGGAAGTGAGAGAAGATAAACTCAAGTTGTATTGGGATTATTCAACTACTATCCTGTTATCTTTCACTTATTGTAAATTTGTGCATTTGTCACGAGAAGAGGCTTTAGCCACTTTAGCTTCGACGTGGGAAGGGGAAAAACAGACTGTGGTTAAACCTCTTGTTCTTGTTAAGTCCATAATTCATTGCTATAAAGAGATAAGAGTGATGCCAGTTGACTCCACAAAGAAACTGTGGTTCTACAATTTACAACAATACTTAGAGATGGGCTAGTTTCTTGAAGATGCTGATAGGAAAGAGAGAATTTCTCTGAGAATGTTGTCTAGACAATTCATCAGCCATAATGAAATGCTATATAAAAGGGCACCGATGGGAGTACATCTGAGGTGTGTCGATAAGGATGAAGCTCAAAAGCTTATGGAAGAAATCCACGAAGGAGTATGTGGTCCACATATGAATGGGATAGTCTTGGCTAAGAAGATAACACGGCAAGGCTACTTTTGGCTTACAATGGAGACAGATTACGTGAAGTTTATAAAGAAGTGTCATAATTGCCAAGTATATGGTGATGTTAGCCATTTACCTTCAATGGAACTTCAAGGGTTCACTTCTCCATGACCATTTGCAGCATGGGGAATTGACATTACAGGAGAGGTGAGGCCGAAAGCATCGAACGGTTATCGCTATATCGTGGTGGCCATTGATTACTTCTCCAAATGGGTTGAGGCAAAGTCGTACGTCACTGTTGGATCAAAGCATATGGCAAGGTTTATTGAAAAGAACATATATGCAGATACGGATTGCCTCATCATATTGTCATAGATAATGGTGTTCAGTTTCGAGCAGAAATAGCTATTTTGCTGAAAAGAGTATAAAATTGAGCATCACAGGTCATCCCCATATCAACCTCAAGCTAATGGAGCTGTAGAAGCTGCGAACAAGAATGGGAAGAGGATTTTAGCCAAAACGCTAGAGAATTATAAGGATTGGGCGTATTACTTACAGTTTGCTTTGTGGGGATATAGGACCACTGCCAGAACTTCAACTGGAGTTACCCCTTATTCTTTGGTTTATGGATGTGAGGCAGTACTGCCAGTAGAAGTTGAGATCCAGTCATTGAGAGTCCTCCTAGAGTCAAAGATCCCTAAATATCAGTGGGTGGAGAGCCGACTAACATAGTTGACCTTGTTAGATGAGAAGAGGCTGAAAGCTATATATCACTCCTAGTTGTACTAAAAATGAATAGCTCGAGCTTACAACAAGAAGATTAAGTCGGGAAAGATTAAGGAGGGTGACTTAGTTTTAAAGCTGACTAGGCCGATCATGATAGATCCACAAGGGAAATTCAAGCCGAACTAGGAAGGGCCATATCTGGTGAAGAGGCTATTCTCCAAAGGTGCTACTATCATATCCGACCTAGAAGGGAATGAATTCAAGGAGCCCATCAACCTCGACAAACTGAAGAAGTACTTCCTGTGAAGTCTCGCTAGGGAGAACCTCAAAAACGGGGTTGCCTAGGCAAAAGTTAGAGACAGAACAATGAAAAATTAAAAGTCCTGCTGGATTAAAAACCTTGAAAGAGGCAGTCCAAGCAAAAATTAAGGACATATAAAAGGAGAGAGAGAGTGAAAAATAGTTAGTTGGAAAACTTGCAAGGGCAAGTCAACTAACGACAGGAGATATGTAAGAAGCAAAATGTATTCTGGCTTTTATGCTTAATTTAAATGGAATGGATTGCCTTTGTTATTCTCAAATGTTGCATTAAATGCTTTATTACGCACTACTTAACTAAAAAGGAAATTCCATCCAACAAAAGGCAGATAAAGATTAAATTACATAAACTAATCTTGTCTTCTCTTCTTTTGAACACCCTGAGCACTCGATGCTTGCAATGATCTCGTTCTTCTACTGATAATAAACTCATCTTTTTCTGTTTATTGCATTTGAACCCACGCTTTATATTAGTTGTCAGTGGACAGATCTCCATTGTAGTCGATATTCCTCTGAATGATCCTCCGAGGCCAAGTCACGGTCAAGTTATCCAGAAAGTTCTGAGTAAGTAGACCCGATTCGAATTCATGTACGAGCTCTGGAATCAGCTGCTTCTGTCCATATTGCCTGCAAAGCCTTGCAGGATTGTAAAAGGTAGCAAAATGCAGACCAGCCACTGGAATGCAGTACGTATAAAATCGGATAGTTACATGCTGCAGTCTCCACTAAAGGCACATCCACTGAATCAGAGTATCAGGAAAGGTGGCCAGCCAGCTCTGAATGTCTTCTGGGATAGGATGAAGTTGCCGGGTGTGACAGTACTTAGCTGTATAACGTGCAATATCCCTGGGAGGTTCCAGTAATCTTAGCTTCTTGTGAAACCATGCCTATGCAGATTATGATTACAGACGACGAAAAATGAATAAAAATGGCAGAATGAGGAATAAATGAAGAAAAGATGGAAGAGAACTAACCTCCAACAACAAAGGACTTCCAACGAATCGTCTCGTTTCTGAAAAGTTGTCCAGCCCAATGATTGTTTCTGCTAGGATAAGTGGAAAGGGGTTCAAACCCGCTTCTACTTGGTCGAGGATGTGAAAAATCTTTGGGTCACAATTGCCTGAAGGAGATACAAGCAATAATTGAGTACGGCCACTACTACCTCTAGAAAAGTATTGATCAGAATCTCAGTGTTGAAGATGTGACAGAGAGAGAATTGGGGAGCAAGATTAAACATCTTGGCTATCTGAAGTTGAATGGAATGAACATCCAGGATTCTGAGAGGAGGGATCACAATCTGACAGGTAGAATCCAGTTGACAGCCCAGAATAGCTTCAAACTCCTCAGGCAGGGGGCATATCTCTACCATGTTGAACCTGAAGATATGTTTCTGAGGATCCCAAAACTGAGCAAGAACTTGCAAAAATGAGAAGTTGATCCTCCTTGCATGCATGGATCGGAAGATGGATAGATGGAATGGCTCTAACCTAGCCCAAGATTCACCATTAAAATTTTTCAGGATGGATTGCAATTATTTTAGGTTTCTTTCAGTCATATTTTGAGGGTTGAAATGCATTTTAAAGTGAGAAGATGCAGAAAATTCAGAAATGAAGAAGTTAGGGATTTGGAGAAGAAATTGGGGGTTTTATAGCTGCAGAGATCTAGCATAGAGGTGTTTGCCTCAACGTTGAGGTGTCACCCCTATGTGAAGAGGCGATTACTCGTCGCCTCTTTATAAAGAGGCGATGCCTCTTTATAAAGAGGCGACGCCTCTAACAGTGATAAGACGTACCTGTATGTGAATTTCTATAAAGATTTTGTATATGTGTGCGAGATTCAGTTATCAAAAGCAAATTCTTATGTATAAGATGCCTTAATTGCTTCAACAGTAGCAAAAAATATTATATTTTCATCATTCAGTGCAAAATATGAAAAAGAACTAAAGTAAATAATCTATTCAGGAAAAAGAATGATAACTGTTCAAGAGCAAAAAAAATAGTCCTGAGCTAAAGGAATCTAAGATGAACATCTACTCATCATCCTCAGATGCATCCTCCTCCTGCTCCTCATCGGTAGAGTCATCTCCCTCATCCTCGTTGTCCTCTCCACCAGCAGCAGCCTCCTCTCTAACAGGAGCGGCGGTCTCCTCTCTAGCAGACTTAGTACCCTCCTCCTTACTACTAGTCTCATCCTCAACATGAATGGTAAGCAATGATTCCATTACTATTTAACTTTATGCTTTAATTTTTAACTATCACTCTTCTGACTTCACTCGCTTTTCTCAGGCTCCTCTTAGGGTGCCACCTGCCAGGCATAGGCCTACCAAATAGGAGAGATCGTCTCAGCATCCTCGTACTATACCTCATCATGAGGGTACTTCTGCTAGGCCACCACCTGCTGCTGATGTCACTAGTTCCAGTTCTGGTTTACAGGTGATCGCTGGCATGCTTGTTGCTCGTCCAGATCTGATGGTTCGGTGCTGGTTGCCTTCAGGGGAGCTATATCATCAGTTCGTGACCCCAGACACGACCATTAAGCCTGTCTTCTTCCCAGAGACCTCTACACATATAAATCTCTTCCTTTTGCAATCTGTTTTCACATTTCGCTCAACACAGGGTTAATTCTAACAATAAATGATTACACGTACCCCGTCAGCAGGCAGAGTACATGTATCGCCTGATTGAGGCTCAGCGGGACTTCATGGTCAACACGACCAAGCTATGGAAGGTAACCACATTCCTAATCTCTATATGTATGCATGTTTTCATGATTTCTTACCTTTCTATTGCATGTTGACAGGATGAGCTCGAGGATAGCCAGGCCATAGTTACTGCTCTTGAGCATCAGCTTACTGCCTGAGAGGTAGATCCAGGAAGGGGAACCCTCTGTAAAAGATGAGTCCGTGTGAAGTCCATATAACGAGACTTCCTCCTCTCATAGTACTCATCAGAATCATCACCCTCAGCTGCACAATCTAGCTCGTCCCCCTCCAATAGATGTCCCTAGAAAATCTTGTGAGGAGGGGCAAAAGGTGGATATCTCACTCGAGCACCTTGACCCTAGTTGTGCACCCTCTCACCAAGATACCAGACTCTGTAATCAGGTCCTCGAAGTAATACCCTCTTCCGAGATAGAGGGATGGAGAGAATCATAGCTGGTGTCCATCCAGTCTGGGGCCCTTATAAGTTTGAACGCAACTGCAAAAGCAAAAGGTAAGTGAAATAAATTGAATTAATAGCAACAATGCTAATTCCAGTTATATTGCAGGTATCATACCTCATCAGGAGTCAGAGTGTTCAACCGCTCTCTGTGGACCTGTACACGAGCTATAGGCCTCCTCCATGCATGACTAGCACCCCACCTCGCCATAGCTGGAAAGGGAGTGTCATGAAAGTGGACTAGTCCGGTGACTAACTCCAACTCTAGAGCCCAATCCTACAAAAGAAATAAAAAATTTGTGACAAATCATGACTATGATATCCAAAGAGAAATCAAATAAAAGAAAAAAAGGAGAGAACAGTACCAGAACATCATGCCAAAATCTGTAGAAACGCTGGCTCCTCGCACGGTCTCATCCATGCTCTTATATAGAAAAGCAAGAGCACAGCTCCCCCAGTCATAACTGGCTACCAAATCCAGATCTCTCAAAGGTGGCAGAAAGATCAGATTTATTAAGATAGTCGTGTCTGCAAAGAGAGTAGTGCCCAACAAATATCCTCTCCCGTGTGTAATGACTATTGACAGAGTCAATCTTGATAGTATGGGTCCCCTTCATGTCCGGGACCATACCCAGCAGCCACTCCATATACTCAAGACGGTCAGGAGACATCCGATGCAAACTAGCATCAAAGGGAACAGAATCCCCGGCACATAGAATCCCAATCATAGTAGTGAAAGACACGGGATCGAGTGTGAACTCGCCAAACGGAAGGCAGAATGTGTGGGTGGTATCAGACCACCTCTCTAGTAAGGCATGCAGAGGCTGATAATTAGTCCTCCCCTGTGCATCCGGGAGAGCTAGGATGAAGTCGAAAAACCTGGTATCACGGATGCAAGCTCTAATCTCCTCCGGGAAGCTGTCATACCAAATTCGAGCACTGCTAAAGTTCCCAGCACCTTTGAAAATGTGGGAATCGAGCTATTAAACAAACAGGGAGTTGAATTATTAGTTTTGCATATTGAATTTCAAATTTTTATAAGCTTCTATCGAAGAGGCGAACGTCCCTATGTGAAGAGGCAATCGCCCCTTCGTAGAGGTGTCGCCTCTTCTCCAGGAGGCGATCACCCCCTGAGGTCACACGTTACTGCCATGAGGCGTCGCCTCCTTCCAGGAGGTGATCACCTCAACGAAGAGGCCTCCTTCCAGGAGGTGATCACCTCAACGAAGAGGTGACGCCTTTTCAGATCAGCAATCTGACAGTTCATATTCGATTTTCATAATTTCATGCATTTAATCGATTTTTCTTTTGGTTAAATCATTAAACATGCATTCATAATCATTAACCCAATATTTTCTGATCTTATTTGCAGGAAAAAAGCAGGTAAATTGGTTACTAACCTCTCCGGTAGCCAATCCGCACAGGTGTGATCGTGTGTCTGCGAGAAGAGGGATGCCATCCCTAATGCTTAGTCTGAAACATCACAATGCATGTACTGGAGGTGCGACCTGATCCCAAGCAGGCAAATCCGGCGTCCGGGCGGCGTCCATAGTAGAAAAGGATTTGGAAAAGTGAAAGAAATTTGAGAGAAAAGAGAGAAAGGGTTTGAAAGCAAAAGTAAATTTGAAAGGAATGAAAGGAAAGCTTATATAGGTAGGTCAAAGGGCAAAGCTGGAAAACTTATAGAAAAAGAAAAGAGAAAAAGGGCGAAGCCCATCAGCCAAAGGAAATTTGGCCCACTAAATAGGTCTTCCCAGCGAAACCTATTTTCTAAAAAAAAAATCCTAAAGGTGGTGAACCATTTCCTGTCTTTTCGGGTGTATCCCGAACTTGATATTGAAAATTAAAGATTCTCTGATCAAAGAATCAGTTCACATAGAAGCGTCTGGTCGGGTTTGAATCTCCGAAGTGCGCATTATTGAGAAGTGTCTGGTCGGGTTTGAATCCCCGAAGTGAGTATTATTGAGAAGCGTTTGGTCGGGTTTGAATCCCTGAAGCACGCATTATTAAGAAGCGTCTATTCGGGTTTGAATCCCCGAAGTGCATATTGTTGAGAAGCGTCTTGTCGGGTTTGAATCCCCGAAGTGTGCATTGTTAAAAAGCATCTGGTCGGATTTGAATCCCTGAAGTGCGTATTGTTGAGAAGCATCTGGTCTGGTCTGGTTGGGCCAGGAAAACCTGAGGAACACGGTTACGTTTAAAGTTAATATCTGCGTCAGAAAGGCTCGGAACTCGCATCATCTTTTCTACTGAGTGAAGATCGGGCTATGCTCGGGATTTACGTCAACTTATAATGAGTAACTGATCGGGCTAGGAAAACCCGAGGAACACGGTTACGTTTCAAAGTCGAGATTTGCGTCAGAAAGGCTCGGGTTTTGCATCATCTTCTTTACTGAGTAAGTTTCAAGCCATGCTCGAGATTTACGTCAAATTTATAATGAGTGGCTGATCGGGCCAGAAAAACCCGAGGATCACGGTCATGTTTCAAGTCAAAGTTCGATCTTTCGGGTTTGAATTCCTGAAACTGATGGCCCAAGCGAAGCTTGAAGGTCAGGTACGTCGTTCTCACTTTTCATGATGCATGTTGCTTTTTCAAAAAATTGATTTCATAAATTCGCTTTTTGAAAAACCAAGGGGGCAAACTGTAGACACCCTTGGTTTGGGCCCACAATGAAAGTCCAGTAATGAGAAAGTCCGAGTCTCGAATGCAAGAAGAGTCCAAGATCTTCTTAGAATAGACCCGAGAGCTTAAAACCAGGCCCGAAAACCTAGTCCAAGACTCCAAACATTAAGCCTTGAGCCTTCAAGCCCATTAGCCTTCACTCTTGGCCCAAAGCCCATACCAGGCCTGGGTGAAGAGGCGACCGCCTCAACGAAGAGGTGCCGCCTCTTCACCCGTATCATCGGTGAGGCGATGCCTCTTCACACTTGTCCCCGCAGTAATAAATGTTATTTATTACTGCATTTAACTCAAAAATCTACTCTCATCTGCTCTACTCTACACATTTTTGCATGAAAGGAAGACTTTTAAGGCAGAAATGAGTTGGAAAAGAGGAAGCAATTATGAGAAATATTTGGTGGAGATTAAACCTTGATTTTGGGAATAGAAGAAGAGAGGGGTTTAAGAGGGGCTTTAGTCTGATATTTTAAGAGGGGGGCCATTATTAAAAAAAAATACAAGAGAAAAGAGAGGAAAAAAACGTTCTGAAAAAGAAGGAAGAGAAAAAAAAAACTAAGGGAAAGAAGAAGAGAAAGTTGATCTTTAAGCTTAGGAGTCTAATTCTTGGAAGGAAAAGGAGTCTTCTTGCATTCAAACCATTAAAGAAAGCTCTGAGGGGTGAGTTAGGAGCTTCAGAAGTTCTTCAATCAGTGAGAATTCTCACTTTAAAGTTTTAAAGTCCTTATTTCATATAAAAGCATAAATTGTTGGAATCTTGGTTTATTTTTAGTATTTGTTACTTATTTAATGTTATATTGAAGTATGATTGCCTGAATATGTGAATTATTAAGTGTTAAATCCCTAGTTTGTGTTTATTTGCATGATTATTTGATTAGCTTAGCATTTAAGAAAGTTGTAGTTGTGTGAGCTGTGATCCTCTGTTAAAGAGGCGACGCCTCTTCATAGAGGCGCCGTCTCTTCACATAGAGGTGATCGCCTCTTCGTAGAGGCGATCGCCTCTCAACCAGAGTTCAACAAAACTCTGCTTCTTTTTGTATATTTATGGTATATTTCCTGTATCTGATACGTATATAATGCCAAATATCTTTAGTATTGCATGTGATTGTTATATTTTTTATTTGTTTAAATGATGATATGTTTAAATGATTAATCCATGTTTATGTGAATATCCATGCCTACTTCTATGCAAATATGATTTGAATTATTGTGTGAATATACTGTTTATTTTTGAAGTGGAGCTAACCGTATTTGTTGTAGGGTCTTAGTGACTTTCAATCACTATATAATTAGTGAGTTAATTAATTCTTGAGAGGTTTCATTTTGATGGATTATTGTAATAATTGTATAAAGAATTGTAAACCTTAATCCTTTACCCCATTTGTTTTGAATGAATGATTGTAATATTTTTTCCCATTATTTGTTTGAATTGCCAAGGTAATAAGCATGAAAATAAGACTAATGTGCAAAGTTGGTAAAATTATAAAATTGGTAGCGCATGCAATCCACATTAATAAGGAAATAATTTAATAATCAAAGGTAATAAAGTATAAAACACAAACGGAGGCCAACCGCAAGGTTGGGTGGGCATTCCAAGCCCATACCCAATTTCCGAACCTGATCTCTGAAGACGGCTTCTAGGTACCTCCGTGGAATCTAGTTGCTGTAAGTGTGTCTCAATTTTTATCCGGGTGGCTACTCCATCTCCAATAATGGGCCTCAAGCCCATTCTTGTATTTCCTAGTAAGCCCTGAGCTTGCACAGTGTCGTGGTCGCCAACACTTGGGCGCACGCTAAACCCCACCGCCTACAATTAGTATAAGTTTTTTCTATTTCAAAACAACTCCATTTTAAAGTAGTAATTTTGATTCCCTGAAAAATAAATATGTAATTATATTAGTTAAATTTTCAAATTTTAACACAAAAAAAAAATAATATATTTTGAAAAGTACTACCTTAGCATTAATTAAAATTAATTTTTTAATTGATAATTGTGAGAGATTTGAAGCAAAAACATAGCAATGAGCATTACTTTTGTGATAAATTGCTTTTCCTCATCTTGAACAGAATTAATTTAGGAGATATGATGATCAAATTCTTGATGGAGTTAAAAAAAAAAAAAAACTACTATGCAAGAATTAGGCTTAAAATGGCGTTTCAATCCAATCGGTAACAAATAAAATCAAAAAATAGTGGTGCTAAAATATACATTGAAACAAAGCCTTTATATAGAAAATTTTTTCTCATATTATAATTAGAATTTTTAAAAAATCCTAATTCCAATAGTATTAACTATAATATAAAATACAAATTAACCTAAACAAAGCCTTTATATAGAGAATTTTTTTCTCATATTATAATTAGAATTTAAAAAAAAATCATAATTCCAATCGTATTAACTATAATATAAAGTACAAAGCAACCTAATTAGAATATATAGAAAATATACTTTCAATTAAATTATAATTAATTTAAATTTTATTTAGAGATAAGATATAAGTTCACCCAATTAAAATAGGAAACATACTTTCAATTAAATATACACTTTCAAAAATAAAAGTTAACCAAGTATTTCACATTTATCCTCATACTAATTAAATACATTACACTAGCCTTCATGCAAAATATAAAATTTTACTAAACAAGCTCTATTATATAAAAACTGAAGATGACCTCCTGCTGACCCACCTGACACGATGCTAGTGTGATGAATGCACTTAATTCTTCAAGATCAACTACAATTCTTTTACTCCTGAAAAATAATGCAGAGGAGTGAGCCTGCAACTCAGTAAAGGAATAACATAATATCCTATGAAAAATAACACATTCAAACACATAGTATAATCAATTTTCCATCCATTCAATGTTTAACTAT